>VWZT01011616.1:99723-118912 GCA_013397055.1 Pachycephala philippinensis
TCCAGCTCCCTGCAAACCTGGAACCCGCCGTGCCGCGGGTGTTCCCGACCCTTCCCGCTGGCTCCAGCTCCCGGTCCCTGCAATCCCTGGCACCCGCCGTGCCGCGGGGCTTTCCCGACCCTTCCCGCTGACTCCAGCTCCCGGTCCCTGCAATCCCTGGCACCCGCCGTGCCGCGGGGCTTTCCCGACCCTTCCCGCTGACTCCAGCTCCCGGTCCCTGCAATCCCTGGCACCCGCCGTGCCGCGGGTGTTCCCGACCCTTCCCGCTGGCTCCAGCTCCCGGTCCCGCGGCGCGGCCGCCGCCGCCCTCTGACGGACAGAGGCCGCGCTGCGGGTGTGTGTGAGCATCCTTTCAACGCTTGTCTTTTAAATTGTGCGGACAGCAGATGACTGAAGCGGTGTTTAAGGTGTTGTTCAGGGTCTCGTTAAAGCCAAAATCTCAGTGTTCTCCCTCCTGTCCTCAAAGTCAGCCTGTTCTTGTGCCTTTCTGAACACAGTGATGTTTGGGCCATTGAAATTATAATGCAGACCTCTGTCCAAGGGGCACGTTCAGACATCTTGAAATCAATTTCATATAAACTGATGAGTATTCTTAATAATATTAATAAATTGTAATTAACATTGAATATTAATCCTAAGATTAATTTTATTTACTTACTACAAGTTTCAGGTTTTATCAGGATGACAGATGTGTACAATATGGCCCAAAATTTGCATGAACTTCAAAGCAATATTGCAGGACATTTGTAATAACTTCAGATTGCATTTTCACCAGGAAGCAACCCAGTAAATACACACATATTAGAACTGCAGCACTTTCTTTTAATTTGTCTATATTGTAAACTATGAAGAAATACTTGTAGAGAGAGTGAACAGGATGTATTTTCTTCAGTGGATGCATCCCTCATTGTGAGGTCTCTGTTCTGAATTTCTGACTCGCTCTAGATCATGCACCAAGAGTAGCAAAACAGAGATGCCCACTATGCATCAGAAGTTGTTTATTAATTTTCTTATCAAAGAAAAAGCCTGAATATTTATTAACAGCCATTCTGAGAGGGCTTTGTTGTAATATGGTTTCCATCACATTTTTGCAAGGGGATGTAGTTTCCTTCTGATTATTGGAAAATGCATTTTGATTGATCAGCTTTGTTTAGAAAGCCCTTTATGTTGTCTTCTCTATGGCTTTGAATATGTATTCTATTATTCTGATCTTTTTGAATTGGAGAAAAGTCAAAGTGATAACAAACACTTGCATTAAATGAATTTATTTTTCCTCTTAAAGTGTGCATGCCAGCTGGTCACTGTATTTCTAAACAGACTGTTTAAGTCAGAAGAAAAGGAAGACAAACTGTCCTAGAGCTGACAGTATCAAAACCATCAAAACAGAATTGAAATACTTGTCCTGTTCCTAGTGCTGAATTCAGAACAGAACATTACTGCTGATGGGTTTAAATCACACCAATGGACTGATCTGACCATCTCAGTCTCTGTAAATTAACATGTCCAGAACATTCGTAGGAATTTGAAGTCTTGAACTGAAGGAGAAAACAGCTTCAGAACTCAGTCACCTTCACCAATAATCCAGATTTAGTCTGGATTCACCTGACCTGCAGTCATTTTTCATGAGTGCCTTGCCTGTCAAATCACAGATGTGTACATAGATATATACTGGTCACAAATGGGACAGGGTAAGATGTCTTCAGGAAAGATCATGGCTGTAAGACTTTTGATAGCTTCTAAGACAACTAATTCAGCCTTCAATGTATTTTGTGTCTGGTTCTAACTGTGAGGGGGAACACCTTTGGGAATGAGCTCCACGAGTCACTGCAGCACCTGCAGCAATCAGCATTCACATCTCCCAGTGCTCTCCAGAGCTGGCCACTGGCTGAGCCTGTTCAGAAGGAGCACAATGAAAGGGCCTGGTGGCCCAAGGTTTAGGATCCTGTGTGCTACAGATTCACCAGGTCTTTCAGGTCTTCCACTGAAATGTGCTTTGGTTACTGGCTCTCTAGATAACAGGTGCCTTGAAACTTTCCAAAAACACCAACAAGAGAGTGTTGCAGTCACAAGCATTGAAGCATGGTCTCTTCCAGTGTTACACAATCTCTTCTGAATCCTTCCATGGTTTCAGAGCAGGCTATTACCTGCCGGTGGAGAGAATAACCAGAACTGTACCCTAAGGCCTTCCAGCACGTCATAATGGCTGGGCTCTATGCTCCACGAACAGCATTTTTTTGCAAGCCCAGTTTGCAGGGATCTGATTTCCTCTCCATTGTCCTGAGCATAGGGATGTAACAGGAAACATTCAGAAGTCAGCATTCCACAAACTTTTCTCTGTTTTGTATAGAGCTCTTAAGTAGTGCAACCCTTTTTGGTACTGAAAGCCCTTAGGCACACTGGCAGTCAGTGGGGTTAAGGTGAAGCACACATGCAGTTTTTAAAGTGGGTTTAGTGGTGTGGTTTGCACAAACACTTGGTAATGTTATTTGTTAACCCATTTTCTACACACTATTTTGGAAATAGCTTGCCTTGGTATCTCTAAGCTGTGTTGTAGTCTATGTGTTTGTGTCATGAGAACTTCCTGATACCATAGGAGTGATTTTTGATTTTTTTATTCTAAGTTTTATTTTGGATATGTCATAGGGTCAATTTAAACAGAGTTAAAATGTACGTACAGTAAGTCCAGTCCTTACCTGTCTGATTGACACACCTCCATGAGAGTCAGTGGCTCTTTGGGGGGAAGGCAGGGCAAGGCAAGATTAGTGAACTCTTGTTGGTGATTGTCCCCTTAATCCTCTTATCTTTCCATTTAGTTTGTTGTTATTGGGTTTTTTTGGCTGAAGGTATTTATATTTTATATGCTTATATAATAGCATTTCTCAAAAAAAATCCACTAGAAGTAATCTAGCTATTTTTATCATCTTTGTTTCCAACAAAATCCTAATTCAATATTTAAACTGCCTTGTGGAGACATGAGTTTATGGAAGCATATACATGCAAACCTTGGCAATTCTTTTACATTTTACTACTCGCCAGCCAAGAAGGGAACAGGAGAAAGCCAACAGCCACCAAGTAGAGAAAAAGCTTTCTTTAGAACATCACCACAGGTGTAATAAAGGACTGTGGTTGCACTGTGAAAGTGATCCTGAAAATGCTTTTTTATGTAAAGCTCAGGTTGTTAGGAGAATCCATCACCTTGATCACACTGAAAGTACAGGGGAAGTTTACCCAGTTTATTATGAATGTGTTTGGAACACATAGAAAGACTGAAGTCCCCACTTTCTGGATGATTACAGGTGTACAGCTCAGTCTGTGTGCAGAGGCAGTGTAAGTACTGAGTATCTCAACCAGCCAGCCTCACGATCTTTTAAAGAAAAAGGCACCTTGACAGAAAGTGAAGAAAATGAATAACAAATGTGACATTTTGATTTTGTTTTTTAATAGACTATTTTCAGGAAAACTAAAATAATGATAATTGAACAGCAACATTGTACACAGTTTAAATCCTCCTAAAGATGAAGGTCAACATGGGATTCTGAGATAAAAACGACAGATTAAATATTTTGAACATAAAATGCAGTTGATAATGAAATCTATAAATGGAAACCTTTTCTGTGTTGTATAATGATAACACATGACATTTTGCTGTCCATATAACCTTTAGCTTTTCTGTCAATATTATTGTGCTGCACTGATTTCAGAAAATGCATTAAACACTGTCAGAATGAAAGCCATGTTTTAATAATAAAGCAATTATTATCCACTTATGATGTAGGAAAATAATTGGATTTTAATGTATTGAATCAAACACTATCTGCTTCAATAACAGTGTTGCTAAAACTATCATCTATAATTTATTAGGAATGGAACAAAATTTGACATCAGGAATGTAAACTAAGCCCTGCAACAGACATTTGTTGCAAAGATGCATAGATATTCAGCAAATTATTACTGGAGGGTCCAAGTATTAGCATCAACCTAAGGTTTGATGTGTACTTTATTTTTAAGATGAAAGCAAGCCAAACTTTTAGATTTATGAAAAATAATTGGTCAAACAACAGCAGCAGAAACCACGTACTAGTGGTTGCATAAGCATTATTTAAGAGACATTCTGTTCAACAATCTCTGTTCCACTTAGAAAAGAACCTGTGGTATAATTTCCAAACACAAGGCATGGTCTCTGAATAATTAAACAAAATCTTTTCGAGATTGAGTCCTTCTGTCTTGTAGTTTTCCTTTTTTTAAATCTTAGCTTCCAGTTTTTAACTTGTATGCCAGTTTGTGAAAGGATGTTAAATGTTTTTGAACTTGTAGGCCCAGCTTTGCCTAAGCAAATGCTTGTGGCTACACCTTTCAACATTCAGGAGTATGCGACTGTTCATGTCTGCAGCTGTGTATTGTGCAGCTTGTCTGATCAGCTTTGAAAGCTTTACTAAGAAATGTGGGAAACAGTTGAGAAAAAGTTATTTCTTGCCATTTTAGATGCCTCTTAAGAAAACTCATTTCTGTGTTGCTGATGCCTCAGTCAAAATATGCAAGTGTGATAATACAAGGTGTAACCATACAGGTGTAGTAATGCAAGAGACTGACTGCAATGATTAGAGGAGTCAGGAGTTTTGATAGCTGTGTATTTGTACACAGCAAACTTCAGCTTTGCTGTAAAACCAACAATGTGGCATTTTGTGTTGATTAAGCTATCATGATACAACAGAATTCTTCTGGAAAATAGACCCAGACTCTGCAGTGACACAAATCCTGTGTGCTGCAGAAGAAACCAGACCAATTTCTGCTTCTTCTTCCCAGCCTGGTTTTACAAAGTGGTAGGATAGTAAGGCATTATTTTCAATAAATGCACATTATGTATTGTTTTCCAGCATTGAGGAATGTACCGAACAAATGACCAAGCAGATTTTAGAGTAACACTCCAAAAGTAAAGAGAAAGAGAAAATCACAACAGAAGGCCCTCTGTTGCCAGGTGCTGTGATAGCAAGAGGGTGGTGTAAAAAGCAGTGGCAGGAAATCACTCCAAGGGTTTGCACTGACCTTCTATCAGGGATGGTTTTATTACACTGCAGGATAAGATACAGTGACCTTGTTAAGTTCCCCTCTCATTCCTGCTGTTTATTTGAACATAATGGACAGAAATGGAGCTTGCAAAGACACAAGAGTAAGTCCTGATTTTTTCATCTAAGCTGTGTAGATACAAGGATGTGCCAGGGCAGATCATCTCCCAGAATGAAGCTCTCCGCTGAAACGTCTGAGAGTGTTTGCACTGTAATGTACCGGAGAAAAATCTAAGCTAGTGTTAAATGAGTTTCTAATGAGAAATAGTCCAGCTGTGGCAGGATGGTAAATCATCCTCACTCAGAGCTGGGATATTACAAATAGGTTTCTGCCCCCAAACCCAAGCATTGATTATCTGCATTGTGCAAAGGGGCAGGAGGCCTCAGTGCTGCATCTGAGCTTGGGTCAGGGGCACAGCAGTAGAACTTCTTGTTCTGTCCCCTGCTTTGACACAACCCTAAAGTCAGATTTTCTGAGCCAGAGCTTTAGATTTATCTATATTTAAGCACTATATGAAGTACAAATCTTGTTGAAAGCTTAGTCCCTCCTGAGTTTTAGCTAGGTTTGAAAAGTGTCATTGTTTTGATTCAGCTTTTTTACAAAATTGATGCAACTTGTTATGTTGTGAAGCAGTTTGGAAGATTAGAAAAGTACTTACGAGAGGTTCTTCCATGCTCATTAAGTTCCAATTATTCATCCTTGTCATTAACAATCTCTTTGTAGAAAGTGACCTTCCCCGCTTCCGAGCCTTGGTTCCAAGAGCGTCGTGATGCCACCAGCCATGACTGTAATTCGTGTACCAATTCAAATGTGTGAAATTCATTTTCAACTTGAACCGGCAGCTGGGGTTCAAATCCGCAAAAACAGATGCTGCAAGGGCAAAGAAGTAAAAGCAATTTTCCAGGATCATATAACACTAAATTGGCTAAAAAAACGTGTATCATCAATGAGTTGATTTCAGAAAATCTATTCTTCCTATTTTATAATGAGTTATCTTCGGGGAATTTTAGTACGGTCACATTGAGTAGGTTGGAACTGACTGAGCACTGACTATGCCTCAGACTGAAAAGATAATAAACCACATCTTTAATATACAATTACAAATATTAAATGGAAACATTTCAGAAGATGCACGAGTAATGCTTTCATGAACCTGTTAGTTACAGTGTAAACGGAATTTAACCCTGTGTAACAAGATTGTTGTGCTAATTTATTTTACTGTTTCTAGAAGGAGGGTTTTTGTTAAAATCAGGTCAGAGTATTTGCAATAAAATTTATTTTTGCAAGGTGCTGTGATAGCATCTGCAATAAAACAGTTAGTGCTGGCCTGTAACCTGACCTCATGGGCATCACAAAATGTGCAGGTATTGTGTGCACTCTCTTCAGTGCAGCAAACACAGCTTGGTCTTAACCTGGACAAATGCTGCTGGGAGTAATTTGCAATAGCCAGCTCGGCTTTATCTCTAGTAACAATTTTTATAATTGTCCTTGATTAATTTGTGTACACCCTGATAAAATGTCTTCCTAATCCATGCAATAAGCCTTTAAAATCTCCGAACATCGTCTTTTGTAAAGAGAAATCCCTGTCTCCTTTCTTCTTCTAATTGACTTGTTTGCCTCTGGAACATGCCCTTCAGAAATTATAAGGCCCTAAACATTCCCCTTCCTTCATAAAACACTAAAATATGAAATGTGAAAAAATTCAGGCTTTCAGCCTCCTTAAGAGGCAGCCAGCATAGCTTATAGCATCACAAAGTCCAAGGATTCACAGTAATACCCTTCCTAAACATGAATAGAGGAGATTCATATTCAGATGATTAAATGATTAGAGATGAGGAAAGTGTTCCATAGGAAGGGGATTTAAAAGATTGAATGTGCTTACTTGGAGAAAAAATGCAGAGGATAAAAATATATATAAATAAGAAAGTAATGCTGCAGAGGAGGTAATTACTTTTGTTATGTACCAGTGATCTGTATTGCCAGACTAGAAGAAGGATTTAATGAACTTTAGAAAGGGACATGCTTAAAATGATAAATGCAAATCCTTGTTCTGTTTTAAAAAAAGGTCTAAGAATAGTTGATTTTTGGATTGTCATACACTTACTGAGTTCTGTGCATAAGTTGGTGTCAAAAAGCCTGCAAGGGTGAAGTCACTCACAAATGGGTTTGGATTTTGTTTGGTTTAAACTGGGATATTCACCCTTGGATTTTAAGATAAAAACCATTTGTTGGCACAGGGTTTTTTTCCACTGAAGTGTTACCATTGGAGGCAAATCCCAGCATGTTGTTTTGTTCTGGAAAAATAATTGTTGTGTTCCGAAGATATCCCTGTGGTATCCCTGCCAAGGAATAATTTCTCTGTGGTATGCAGCTTGGTCAGATAGCACACGAGAGCAGAGTTACAAAGGTCATATTGCAGACCCTTTTCATCTTCAAATTTTCTCTTGCTCAAGTCTTTATGATTCAGGCAGCCTGAGCAATTTTTGTCTTTTCTTGCTAATTGCTATGCACCTCAGACCCAAGCACGTGCACAATGAATCACTGCAGATGTTACTGGAAGGTCGGCTGAAGGTGGAACTGCACATTGTAGGAGTTTTGGAGGTAGCACCTGAGTGGCAAAGAGTTGTATCTGTAACACAGTTTAATTAAAAGCAATATTCATCAGAAAAAAACCCCAAAACTATTTCCAAGTGACAACTACTGCAATGATAAACTTTAGCTTTAAACTTTGAGCTGTTTCAGTTTTAGCACTGTTAAAAAAAAAAACCAACAAACAAAAATCCCAACCCAAAAAACCCCCAGCAGTAGAATATTATTATAAAGACACACATTTTTCCCGGCTCTAATGCGTGTTTATTTTTGGTCGAACCGATAAAGTATTCACTTTCAGGCTCATACTGATCACAGAATATATCATGCCTTTTATTCAAAAGCTGATGGAAGACAAAATAAAAATAGTTCTGTAATCTCAACTATAGTGTTTGCTGTTGCTGCTTTTGTATTTAAATACAGATCTTTGTGTGAAACAGAGCAATCTGGGTAACAAAAGGAGGCATATTAGTAAGGACTAATATGACTCGGGCTTTAAAATAAGTGGATATAGTTAAGAGATGAAATTTAATTAAAGCTGACGTTATTGCTAGCTGCTCTAATTCCATTTGTTAGCAGGAAAACATTAAGGAACCCCATACAGCCAGACTGAGAAGATGTTTTATATAATCATGCCACATGTTTAGTTAAACTGTATAATCAGGATTTACATTAGACATTGGAATGTTTCATCCTGTAGCTGGGGACAAGTGAAGCAAGACAAGAGAGCTCTTTTCTGCTTCAGAGCCAGAATTGGCTATCTTGCAGAGGTGCCAGGCACTGCAGATATTTAGGATATGCCCAAGAAGGAGCACGTGCCTGGGGAACACTCTCTGCTCTCCCTGGTGCTCGGGAGCCAAGAACTCGAGATTCCTCACTCTGCCTTCTCCTCCCCTTGTGGGCAAATCTCAACTTGACAAATCATTTTCTCCTCTGCCATTAAAATAGTATTTAAAAAGGAAATAAAAGTTAGACTTGAAATATCTCTGATAAGCCTGCCAGGATGCAATAGTGAATGGTCACTAGAATAAAAAATGCATTCAGTACCTAATTTTAGGCTTTCTGCAGCCTGAGACAAACAAAAATTGGTTGCTACATCTGTTCCCTGAAAAGCTGACATTTTGACATGTTTTCTTTCCAGAACAACCAATTCTCTTTTCTCCGAATTTTCACTTTTGAAGGAAATAAATTTTATGGGTTTTGAAATTCCCGAAAGTAACTGAATTTAGGAGTCCAAATTGTAAGGTTCCTGGCTCAGCCATAAAGACCAGCCTCAAATCTTGCAGACTGATAAAGCCAGCAAGATGTTATAGTCATGGCTGGACAGGAAGATTAATAGCATGAGAAGATTCTCAGATGCAGCTCTGTAAAACCCAGAACAAATCCTGTGAATCCTTGGAGTAGATGAGACCGTGGGAGCTAATGAGTTCCCACCTGCACAGCAGGGCTGCTGAGCAGTAGGAATTCCTTCCATGCTTTTCAGCTCTGAATCCTTAAGTACAGCTTCCAGGGCTTCCAGGCAGTGTGAAAGTTTTGAAGGTACGTCAACTAAAGGTTGGGACAGACAGGAGAGCTATTTTGTGCCATGGATCTCTGGAGAAGTGCTGTCCCCAACTCAAATTCCGTATATTTTTTTTGTCAGGACCACAGGAGCTCGTTGTGTCTCTGTGTAGGAGCATGAGGGACCAAAGTGGTTGGGCATTCAGTGGTGGGACAGTTCAAATGCTGCTGCCTGTTATCAGTCACACTTCCCTTACAATGTCAGTCCTTGATGCACTTGCACTTGTGTGATTTATTTATCAGTTTAAAAAAGGGTGTGTTTTGACATAGAAATTTCAAATGGTACCATCATGCTTCCGAGGCTAACAGGTTAGAGACATCCCATCAGAGCAAATATGTAAAACTTGATTTAATTTTCTCTTGGAAGTTTAAATGCCAGGCTTCATAGCTTGCTAGAGAAACTGTTTAGGCTCTGAAATCCTTGATGCAGTGCTGGTTTTTAATCGGGTAATAAGATAAGCTTCAAGGCTAGATGAACTGAAAACTCTATAAAGTCCTTAAAAGTTAGTATTATTTGTAAAATCAATTGTGGTACAATAACTCTTACAGGTCTCATTTGAATATCTTTGAAGCTGATGGGATTTGCATATAAATCTATATTCTTAAAGTAATGTGGGGGCTGATTTTAGAACTCCAAACAGACTTTGTGATAAAACTTTGTTCGAGTTTGAAAATTTAAATGGTAACTGTCCACACGATCCACTTAATCCCCACCATAGAGAGCACTAGAGGCACTCCCTGGACCTGTAATTACTTCAGGGGTGTGAAACAGAGTCTAAGATCAATATAAAAATGTTCTAATCTTCTTAGTAACTGTCCGAAACAGTGCAATTTAGTGTTGTAAATGGCTTTATTCTGGGACACCCCTTTCTCCCTGGAGCCACGGAACGTGGCAGCACTGCATGGGGCTGGGAGCACCAGCAGGGACAGCTTTCCTCCTGGGGCAGCTGCAGTGCTCTGCTCGGCAGAATTCCCCCATTCCTCCTTGTCCAAGACTTTCTCCTGGAGCCTCCCACCTCTCTGCAGATAAACCTCTGCTGCCCAGAGCCTGCAGCACCCAGAAGACAATACTATCAATACCATTTTCTGCAAATATGGTATCCTTAGAAAGTGTGTGCTAATACTGCAATAATCTGAGTCACTTTGCTCAGTGCCTTAGATCTTGACTGTAGTTTTCCATTTAGAGCTGAATTCCCTCAAGGTTTCTAAAGACCTTTTTCATTCTAACACCATTCATACATTTTAAAGAAATATGTTTTTCTTTGTGTTTCTGTTTGGAAAGGGTTCCATGCTAAAATAAAGGACAACCAAGAATATTAAAAAGTATTCCGATGAATGCTTTTCTGAATTGAAAAACAAGTTGATACATTTTTCTAGCCATGTTCTTTTAGATGCAGGTTTACAAAATCTCCAGGGGCTCCTTAGGAGTTAGGCCTTTACCAGTTTTCCTGCCATTATTAACTCCTGCATCCTGGCAGCTCTTGCTTGAGAAGTTATCACTAACATTCACTGTCATCGTTAGGAGACAGCTTTAAACTGATTGGAGTATTTATCAAAAGGTGTTGTTGGCACTCTCAGCTGAACTATAAATCATCCTCACTGACTCGTGCTTTGTCACTCTCTGAAGCCTGACCCTTATTTTATTAATCCACAGGAGAAAATACATTAGAGAGGAGTGTATTGAAAGAACAATAAATTAGCTGAATGGTCTTTAATAGACATAGCTGTCTGCAGAGAACTGGGTAAATCTCACCAGTAAAAAAATCAGAGAAGTTTTGCATGTAGAAGCTAAGGAAATAATTCTTTTGAGTTATAATGTCTGGTTTCATAAATTATATTATTTAATCTACATAATTGAGTAAAGTGACTCAGGTTGTCCCCCCCAGTAATCAATCTGACCCTATTCCCAAATATACAAATTGGTTTTATGCCATTAGTTGTTCCATTGCAAGTAGGAAGATAGATTTGTATTCTTCCCCTGACTCTGTGCTTTTACTTAAAATGCTATTCCACATAAATACTGAATTTTTGTCAAAATAATCACAAAAATCTAGGAAAGTCCACTGGCAGAAATCTCTGATCCCAGAATGAGAATTCAAATAGAAAACTTTGCAACTTTTCTTGTGTCTTTTTAAGTCACCTGAAGTACATCCTCAGTTCCTAAAACACAAAAGAAACTTCATGAAAGTAATGGGTGGCTGTAGTTGAAATTCTAAAGTTTCACGGACTAGCAACAGTAAATAATATACAAACCATCAGTTGGTTTGCTCTGTTCAGTCATTCCATTGGGAAAAAAAATGGACATTGAATGAAGGGAATTCAGGTTTCATTTTCCTGATATCCTCCTGTGAAATACCTCCTCAACCCAACAGCAAAGCAACACAAAGGCAGAAAACTGGCATTTGTTTCAGTGCATGTATCTGTATGACAAAAACCCCCCAGCTCAATCTGTAATGAACAATTGAACAAGAAAATGTGAAATGTTCTTAGCTGCAGAACTGTGTTCCTGGAGTATAAAACAAAACAAAAAAAGCTAAAAATATTTTGTGGGATTATTCTCCTAAGTGGAATTGTGCCAGGTGGTGAAGTATAAGGCAATTATTCTGCCTGACGTGCCTCCACACAGCTGGAAGTGCACAAGCTGGCTGGTGTAGGAGGCAGTGCCTGTAGGTGACAACTGCTGAGGGTCACTGCTGCCCAGCAGACAGGAGGTGTCACTGGGGTCACTGGCTGGGGAATGGCAGAGGGATAGGGAATGGCAGAGGGATAGGGAGTCGGTAAGCGTGCCTGCTGGTAGGAGAAATGGGAGTGTGGATGCAGGCTGGAAATTTAAACTCGCACCTTTTAATTAAGTTAGTTGGTTTCTTTCAATTGAGTTAGAAACACACACAATCTGTTAGAACATCTCTGGTGAGAGCATAATATCATAAAGTGCAGTAATTTGAGCGTTTGCGGTCATCTGAACAGCACTAAGTTTATCCCTTGGGCAATTCCATTGACTTCCCTGGAACTACTCCAGGGAGCAGTTGAGCCCTGTGCTCAGGGACGTAACAAATGCCTCATTGCACATTTGCTTAGGCTGTGTTGGTAGCAGAGCAGCTTTAGTGTTGAAAAACCATATTCTAAATATCTTCCTCCAGGTAATTTTCAGCTATTTACTTACCTGCTGATTTCAGAGGCAGAGCTGGAATATGCAGGCTTGGAGTTCACGTGTTGCAAGGTTACAAACACTTGAAACAGCAGCTTCAGAAAATGCCCACATTTTCAGCTATAGACAAGATTTCTTATGTCTTATGTTCTTTTGTGTTTAACTGGGCTTAATTAACGTTCTCATGCTGGATGAAAACAATGATTTATAATAATTACTGTTGTCGTCTGATAAAGGTTTCCTTTTGCCTGCAAATCATTTGTGTAGACAAGGCCAGTGTTGGAAAAGTGAGGGACTGCCCTAAATGGTGCTGTGGGAGAGGCGGCTGGGGGATGGAGCTGGGATGGCAGGGAGGGAGGGCAGGGCAGCAGCAGCCACGTTCCGCAGCAGCGTAGGGAGCCTGGAGACCATCAGAGGACACCACAGCGGGGTAGAGCTGAGAGCAAACACGCCCACTGTGAGGTTTGCAAGCAGGTTTCTAATGAACTTCAATTAACCCCAAATCTCTTAAAAGATGATGACATGAATGACTCTTTTGTAGTACAGGTATTCTAACCCGTCCCATCCCGTCATGTTTTGACTGAGATAAGCAAGAGTCTCTTCAGACTTCTAAACTGCTGCCAAATTAGGAACATGGTTCCTTGTAGTAATAATAACTTTATCATGGGTAATAGGCAATGAGGCTGAACATTTTAAGATATAGCTACACCAAAACCTACAAAACTCTCTTCATATAGCTGAGATTTTAATTAAAAAATTAAATTAAAAAATTTAAATTAATTAAAATTAAATTTAAAAAAAATTAATTAAAAAATGAGTAAAATTGGCACAAAGTGCCCTGAGAGAAGAGTATGAAAGTACAATTTAACAGAGTAAGTCTGAACGGTTAAACTGAGTCTTTCAACCATCTGTATAAAATATTTTGGGCAGATATGCCGGCAGCTAATGCAGCATTTCCAGGAAACAGCTTTTGGAATCTGCTTCATTTTTATCTAATTTAGCAGATAAAACTTTTGATGTAGAAATAGCAGAAAGTTTATGTTCTCCTAAAGGAATGAAATTTTACTTTGGGAAATATGGTATAAATATTGGATGGATGGAATTGAGTTTGGTCAGTGCCCAGAACACTTGCTGGTGCAAACCTGGTGAGATGTTGGACTGCAGCTAAACAATTATTCAACACATCCAACAACCCTGATACAAAGGAGCTGAAACAGCAGCCTCACTGCTTCGGGAAGGTGGCACCTTACAAAAATTCAGCAAGCAGCCTTTGACAGGCTGTGTCAATGCAAATTTTGTTCAACTTTTTAAAAATAATTCATAGAATCTAGCAATTGTTAAGGTCCCCTTACACTCCCAAGATGAAGTCAGACAGCTGTATAACATGAAGAATACTGTTTATGATGAAACATAAAATCAGGGTTTGAAAAGCCAAGTCCCTGTACAGAGCTTGATGCTGCAAGCAGTGCTAGAGTCCTCTTTGCCTTGAATTTCTGCTAACTTCAATGGGAAAGCTGTAGCTCACACAGAGAAAAGCCAGATTGTACTGGAAATAGGGCTACATTTTTCTAAGAAGCTGACTGTAATAATGAGCCAGGCAAAGTTCCCTTGGCACATGGAGAAAATGGGAACCTGTGACTGTGCAATTTGTTCAGTTCAGAATTTGGTTCTGTTACATCCAGCTAAACTGCTTAACTGTGGAAAGGAATTGTATGTTGGAACTCATGAAGGCAATTCCAGTTCTTGGTTACTGTAGAGCAGGAAGGATTCTACCAGTGAGATTTGAAAGACAAGGTGCACGCAGATGCTTCAGCAGTTGCAGCCTGCTAAGCGTGTGTTAAAGACCTCCTTTGTATTCATGGAAACATGGAACTGTTAAGTAGAGCAAAATCAAGTATTGCTGCATCTCCTGAGATCACCTTCCCAGCTGCTTCTGCTAAGACATAAAGGAAGGGAGCAGTTATCCATGTTCAAAACAGAGAAGTTAAATGTTCTTATGCCTAAAAAAATAATTTGTTTGGTTTGCTCATAAAGAAGCTAAGCATATTGCAGGTTTGGCATGAAAATATAAAAGATAGAATAAAGAGATCAGTAAAGCTGAAGATTAGTAATGCAGTAAAGGTCATTGTGGCATACCTGAGCAACTAAAAATACTGATTTGCAGAATGGAACCTAGAACTTCTATACAGAGTACACCTCTAGACTGCCGCACAGCTACAGGGAACTAATGTGCAGCTCTCCATTGGATTAGACAGCAAAGCTGCTGTCAGAGCTACTTGAGAAAGTAAAATGAACCTGATTCCTGGTCCTGTACCGCAGTAGTTGCCCATGCAGTAGCTCGGTGGATGTGAGGCAGAGTAGAGCTGGACTGAGACGCTGTTTGGGTCTGCAAGATAAATATCTCGACAGAAGGGAGGGAAATGTGTTCTGATCCTCAGGCAGGTCCAGAGCATTTCCCAGAGAGATCCCTCCAAACACGCCAACTGTAGGGGCTCTGACAGGGGCAGCTGTAAAAAACCCATTACCCAGCAGCTGTGAAGTGATAAAGCAGCACCACTGCTCTGCTCAGTTTGCTGCTCTTGTCTTCATAAGCTTTACTCTTAGAATTTTACTGATTTCTCTTTAATGCCCCAAGCACAGCACTAAATGGTGGAATTTTTATTTGATACATTGATAAACAGCAACACATTGGGCATCTCCTGATGGAGGGAGGTTGCTGAGCATGGTGCCTGCATGTGGCTACCTGAAAACACAGGCTAGACAAAAATAAGAGAATAAAAGTGGGTATGTATTTGAAGGGCCTTCAAAGGTACACCCGGGGCAGTCAAAAGGCTGCACCCACAATGGACACTGGGTCATGACTTCTTTACACTTTTAGAAGTTTGGTCCATTTGCGTATCAGGGTTTATTCTCCAATTATGACTTCAGTTAATGATGTAATTACCCCAAGTTTGCCCCTCCTCTTCAGAGGCTTTTAATTTACACATTTTGGGGCCTGGGACAATCAAAGTGTCCTTGAAAAGCAAACCTAGAGAGGTTTGTTATATCTAACAGCTTGAGAGAACAGTAGCTAACAGGCCGCACAAAACTTCAGAGTTACACACTAGGCAGTACAGGATTTGAAAAATATAAAAGTTAAAACCTAAGGCATCAAGCAAGTTTTTAATTCTGGTCCTTTTGGATCTTCTAGTCACTGATGTACGAAATGCAGAACATTTGCTTTTTCCCTCTCCAGTCCTTGAATCAGCCAGGCTTTTCTTGAAATATCAGTGAAATATCACCAAATACTTCCCAGTGGAAGGAAAAGTCATTTGCAAGAATGCATGTGGCAGCTTCTTAGATCCCAGTTTTCCACTAATCCTATTGGTGGGAGTTCTGAGAAACTCCATGTTCCTTAATGACATTCTTAAATAATGAGAAGTGTTTGATATTTGCTTTTTGGTATGCACACAAAGAGCAAACACCAAAAGCTTCACAGAAAGGACACAAAACAAAGAAAGCTTAAAGAAAGACTAGAGAAAGATAAGTTTCAAATCTGTGGTTTTTTCCTTTGAAATATCATTTCTTGATTTATCGCAGGATACTTTTTATGTTAAAAAAACCAACCTTTTTTAAACGTTTCCTCTTATCATTCTTCTAATTCCTGTAGGTCTTGCAGCCTAATAGTGGGAAAATATAACCGTTTTTAAATTTCTGCCATTAGAAAAGTTAATTTATACATCCACATTTCCTCCAAAATACTTTTCAGATGACTGAAATGAAGTTCAGAGCATCTTAGACACACAAATAATTCTAATAAGGGATTACAACTGGAACATGAAGTAAAACAAGTATTGGTCAATTCAGCATTGGGGTGGTTGGGCCTGAACTGTCTGAGCTGTAAGCAGTTAAACTGCTTCAATTATGAGCTATAGAAAATTCTGTGGGTTGGGACAAATCTTTTTGCCACGGTAAAACCCAGGCTGACTTCAGACTACAGTGGTTAAATCACTTCCCTGAGCAAGGTGAAACTGGATTTTCATTCTGTTGCCAGTGAATATTTGTGTGAAGTGGAACAGAATCTCCAGGAGTAAATTTAATACCTTTAATTTGGGAATATTTGTGTGTGTGTGTGTGTGTGTGTGTGTGTGTGTGTTTTCAGACAAGTATGTTCCTACAGCATCCAAAGGGGGGAGGTGAAAAGTGCAGGGCTGCAGAGCATCCAGGCTTTGACTCGCTTACCAAATGACAAGCACACATCTCTCTTAGTGAATCTAAAATCAAGGATTTAGAAATTGATGTCTCAGGTTTCTAGCTGGAGAACTTAAATGCCCAAATCCTGCTTACCTGAAAAGGAAATGAGGATCTCAGGAGATGAAGTGTCCTGAAAATGGTACTTACATGTGTAAGTTACCTTGTATTTGCTGAGTACTCTACCTGCATGGTAATTTACCTTAGAGTAAATTTATTGTCTAAGCATGGTATTAGAAAGGATCCAAAGATGGTAACTTAGAAGTCTTGAGAACTGACATATATTTAAACCATTTTAAACTAAACTATATATGTCCTGAAGTTAGATTTGCTCAACATTTATTCACAATTACAAATCACTGCTGGAGGACGCTGAATCTCTTCTGTCAGTACTAAATCCCATAAAACATACAATAAATTGTGAGTGCCTAGGTGTTTATTTGGAAACATTTTTCTTGATGTTGTGCTAAAAAAGGCTATAAGGAATGAAATAGAAGGCAGACACACACACCTAGGGGTTCAACAGGCAGTGCTATTGGCTGTAAAGGAGGAGGTGGTGAGATGTTGTGCTTTCCTGTGAAATATTATCATCACTTCCAGTGAAGGACCTGCACTGATTCAGCAGTTCAGGAATTCAGCCACCAAGAGGGACATGGGTGAGCAGGGCTCAGTGGGCACTCCAGATGATAAAGGAAAAGGTTAAAGGTTGTTCTCGGTGGTGTTTAGGACTGCTATTTTTACCTTGCTTTTCCCTCTCAAAGATCAGCAGCTTCACAGCATCTGGAGTAGTGGCACTATAGACTGCACTACTGTGAAATAAATAAATTAAATCATAAGGGAATTTTTCACTGCATATGGTTTGCCAGAGGAAATTGTCTCAGTCAATGACCCACAGTTTATTTCAGAAAAATTTGACATGTTGTTAGGTCTAAATGCAGTGAAGTATGACAAAGTTGCTTCATTTCATGAAGCATCAAATGGAGCACTGGAACTTTTTTTTTCAAACCATTAACCAGACAATCTCACTAACAATACATTATCAGAAAACTGCAGTCAGTTTTGTACTGTTTGTTTTCATTTGGTAGTATTTTTTCCTTTTTTCTTTTTTATTCCCTTTTTGTTTCAGTACAAAACCAATCCTTTATATGTCACAACAAAGAAAACATTTAGTTTTTAGTTTTGAAATACCCTGAGAAGTCCTAAGGCTTGTGCTGTTCCCTCAGCACAATGCTGGGGGCTATTGCAGCTGTGTGAACACTGCGTGTGCTGAGGTACCAGAGCCTTTCTGGCTGCAGTCACAAAAACTGCCCTTCTCCTGACAGCTCAGCCCTTTGCCTGGAGGAGAAGGGGTGCTTTTCTTCCCTTTGTCCTCTCATCCAGGTCACAAAATTCTCAAGAATTTTAAATTCTGGGTAAAGCAAAGAGGAAGCTGAGCTGAGAGCAGCAAGTGTAACGAGCAGCAGTGTCAGACAAGTTTCTTACAGGGCTCTTACAAGGAAGAGTTTGTTTTCCTGCTTTTTCACTCTGACCTGGGGAAGTTCATGGCAGTGCTGCTCAAAGTCGTCACAGAGACTAAAATGAATGAGGAATAATGATTCATGTTGAGAGCAATGGGGTTTTGGTGTCCTGTAGGAATGAATTGCTCAGCTGACAATCAAGTTATCAATACTTGACTGACTTTGGTACCAATGATTTATTATGGGGCCATTTCTATTAGACATACAACAAATATTGTGATGTTTCTTACAATTGGACTATTTAATTAAATAGAATGGCAACAAACATTGGTTCTTGCTGTTTGCCCATGTGGTGTACAGTACCATGGCCTCACAAAGAGATCCTACTAATAGAGTATATAAGAGAAATTAATGCTCTGTCCAAACAGGCATGCAAGGTGTGAGGGAATTTTAATCAACACACTTAGGGCTTTGTAAACTGTAAATTTGCTTGGGAAAAACTCTTGAGTGAATCTAGTAGAGCTGAGAAACTTCTGAAAATGAGAAAGTAGGCCTCACAATGTGAACGGTAATAAATGATGTATGAATATTTCAGAGGTACAACTTAAAATGTGAGGGTTTATTTTATTTTCGGGGAGCATTTTCATTGGTTTTTAATCTTATTCTTTTGGATTTTACTTGTTGTGGTGGTTTAGTTTGCATCTTTTATTTTGTGAGATAAGAATTAGAAGAAGGGCAAAGCAGGCTCAAAACTTTAAAGAATACAAAGAAGTTTATTACTAACAGAATTAAAGGTAATAAAAGAATGATAAAGATTACAACAAACTCTCCCTTTCTTTCCAGCACCCCTCTCCACTTATTTCTCAACTCGCACAAAGGATAACACACATGATTTCAGGTCAGAATTGCAGCTCTTAAGTCTTTTTCATATTTGAAAGAAAAAGAGGTTTTTCTTCTGCTCTAGTGTGGTGTTTCAAACTGTCACTAACAAACAGACCCGCTCGGAAATCTGCTGCTGTGAAATATCTCTCTCTCATGAACTTTGCAGTCTTCTCACAACTGCTATCATGAACCAAGAATGGGGTATTCGTTTTAAGGATAAACAAATTCTAGCCTGGAAAGCAACAACTCTTTTAAAAGT
>VWZT01011616.1:119297-160964 GCA_013397055.1 Pachycephala philippinensis
GCGGGGCCCGGGCCCGCCACTCCTCCCGGCTCAGGGACCGGAAAAGAAGAGAGGGACTTCCCCTCTTCAGTGCCCTTTTATATGCAAAATCGTGAGAAGCGATTGGTCTAAAACTTTGTCCATCAACTCAGTCTCTTCAAACTACCACACTTGTGATTTGTCCTTCTTGTGTTTTGGAATTGCTTATGACTTGCATGACTCAGCAGTGAAAGGAAAAAGCTCGGTAATCACTTTTAGAACATTGCAGGTGGGAGACTCTCCTCTGGTTTAGTTTATCACAACCACACTGAAGTGAACTTATCTGAAACTACCTTTGAGGGGTAGGTCTCAGTACAAGTTATGTTTTCCTGTGTATTAAGGGGTGGATCTGCTTGGGGGGGTTTCATAGAAGCCAGGGCCAACCCTCTCTCGCTTTCTCCCAGGTGGGCACATCTGTTCCCCATCACACAGTGTAGCTGCACAAACTCCTCCTCTGCCTCCATTCCTGGTATTCACAATGTGGCTGCAGCTGTCTGTGCATGGAAATCACTGAAAAGCTCAGAATATTTTAAACAGCTTTTTGCCAAATGGTGGTTTTGAAAATCATCTCGGTCTATCAGTATTTTGACAACAGACAACTCGGTCAAAGAACAGTCTGAGCTCTTGGGGAGAACTCTCACTGTCAGCTCGGGGCAGTGCTCAGGGCACGAGGAGAGGGTGTGAAATGACAGTGCCATGAACTTGCCAAGTGATTCTTGCCAGCTCGCTGGGGGTCTGGCCAAAGCCTTCAGCGTGATGGACAGCACAAGGGCAGAGGGAGCCTTTGCTCTCTGGCAGCTGAAGGATGGCCGATGATGAATAGAAATGATTCCCAAAGCAGTGGAGTACATTAGATCTTATAAACACAGCTGAGCACTCTCCAAATTACCCGTGGGCTTGAATGACTTTCCTTCAAATAGGTGCTCCTAACAAACGTACATACCATCAATGGTTGGTTGGTTTGGGGTTTTTTCCCCACTGCCTCCTACTCCCCAAATATGGAGATTCTGTGTTTGCTTTGATTTTTGGATTGTTGCTGTTGGGTTTTTTTTCCCATACTCATTACCTCATTCTCTGTGGCACCTACACCTTTTAGTTCTATGGGATTGTCTGTTTTCACAGCCAGTGATTTTTCACACATTTTTTCTCTCTGTAGTTTACATACAGAAAAAATCAAGTTTACAGAGGCCATTTCAGGATACACTTACTTAGGCCAAACAGTTCTAAAATTGAATCATGACATTTCAAATGAAATCTTATTCTCCATTTTTTAAGAACTCCAGGTAAATAATCTCAGAAGAATACAAGCCTGCTACAGAATAACATTTCAGAACTTGTAGAGTGATAACTTCATACTGCATTTTGTACTCCGTTTAATTGGAGTAATCCCGTGAGGAAAATTATGGACAGTCATACTCCAGAGATTTCTCTATAGAGAAAATAATTTAATACAATGCTGAGATTAAAGCTATCTCTCTCTTAATCTAGGCATGTAATTTTTTGTTAATATTAAATTGTGTGTGCAGGAGCTGAGGATTCCTGTATCACATAGTGCATATTTGCTGTATTCAGAGTCATTCTCCTTGCAAAGGATTTAATATTAGGATTGTTCAGAATCATACATGGCTTGACTTTAGCAAATAATGTTGGATATCAATTGGACATTGTTTAGAAAAGGAAAGTTACAATAAGAGGTTGGATAAATAAAAGTAATATTTTTAGGATCCCTATTAGTTTCCTTCCTTGAGATATTCTCTAAATTTATATTAAATGGAAGAATCAGTTTATTAATATTTTTTTCTATTTTTTCAGGAATTAGATTTTTAATGTTTTCTTATTACTCTCCAATACTGAAAAGTCAGCAGGTAATTCAGGTCAGAAAGGACATTTGGAGGTCTCTTGTCCTTGCTCAATGCAGGGTCAGCTTTGGGCTCAGACTCGTATTCCTGGGGCTTTATCCAGACACCCTTAGAACATATCCGAGGATGGATGCTGTGACAGCGTACACGGAGCTGTCCCCTTGACAGGAGCTGCAGTTTGATAAACAGATGCTCTGACTGCCCCAAACTCCTCGGATAAGCTGCGCCCTTGGAGCCGCACCCTGGAAGATGCTGGAGAGTGGAAAATCAGTCCTTATCTCCCAGGGTGCTACAAGTGATGTGGGCAGTGTGAGCCACCGGCCACTTAGCTGGGTCCTCTCAGCTAAGGACCAGGGCTGTGGCTGTGCTGAAGTGAGAGCAATTAGACCTCTCTCTTCCCCCTGAAGTTCAGGTCAATTAACACGTGCATGGGCTTTTCAGTCACGAGCTACGTGCAGTTTAGCGAAGAGCCAAGTGGTTGAATTGATTGGGTTTGGCACTTAAGCTGCCGGGAGGAAGAGATGATTTTCTTCTGTGCCTGATGAGGGCATATTATACTTGACAAGCAAATGTCAATACGATTAGAACTACCAAAACAATCCTTATGCAGAAGATGTTTATAAAATATATTTATATTAGTGCCAATAACAGTAAAAATGAGGAGAGTGATGAACACAAACTCCATCTGTAGCTGTGAAAGAGTAGCTATATAGACTGGCACTGGTTCAGCTATCTTCAGACATTTTAGTCCTTTCATTAAGGATGCCAGAAGCACACTCAATAGAAATATTTACATTTTTATTTCAGAGCAAGATAGCCTCACTTTGAAGATGCTTTTGTTCCCACTGAAGCGTGAGGATCAGCAGAAGTTATTTAAACTTGTTCATTTCTAGAAATTAAATACTTGATTATACTGGAGATATTTTAAGCTCTTATTAGGATAAGTTCCAAAGCGAGATGTTCCAGTACTGAGTTCTGCAAATCTTTGTCTCTGTATCTCCGTTCTCTTACTGCTTAACTTGATAGAGAGCTGGGTCAAACGTTTGTCTCATTTCCAGTAATGGACTTCACGACTGTTTGCTTTGTAGGAAACTAGCAGAACCCTGGTGTAGCATCCAAAATGCAAGTTAAATAGCCAGGAATAACACCAAAGGAAAATACCTGCTCTGTGCTGCACTGCAAAGATACAGGAGCAGTGCTGTAAGGTTCTGACTGGATTATGAACAACAGGCATTACAGCACATTGTTACACTGCCCTTTGCAGCAACCTGGGATTTTTCAAGCTCTGTTTATTTTGCTTTTGTTGTACGGAAGCTGCAGCCCACTTGAAAGTAAATAAAATTATGAAATGTATTTTCTGTGAGGAGAAGAAAGCAGGAATGCAATCAGCAGTGCCCGAAACACACACGCTCTGTGTTTCTCAGCAGATGTGTTACTGAATAGAATGGCCAGGAATTAGCATTTTTGAAAAAAGATAACAGCATATGACAAATGTGTCATGAATAATTAGGTATTACTAACTACTGAGCAGTGCTTAATTCACTTACCTGCCGCTACATTTGCCCTTTCTATCTGACAGCTCGAGTTGAATAAATGCTATCTCTGGCTCTGAACCACCAGCTGTACGGGGCACAAAGGTCAGCCTTTCACATCACAGAGTGAAAGCTTTTACACTGAGCAGTAACGCAGCTCCCAAGCCTGAGCTATTTGAACGAGAGTGCCAGTGGTAGAACTGGTACTGGACCTTGCTGCCTGATTGCCTGGTGTGTTAGCACATTGTTCTAATGCTGCTCAGGCAGGAATTAATGTCAATCAGCAGAGAAAATAGTTTCTTGGGATTATACATCCATATCTATTACTTCATGCCAAGAAACCTCTTCTTACACAATAACCAGTGCAATGGCTAGGTCCTCACCTAATGAGAGCTCCATTTCATGGAAGAAACCCATTGACTTACTGGACAGCATTATTTGGAGAGGTGTACTGATCTTCAGATCTGTAGCTGTACCTAATCCTATAAACTACCTTAAAAATATTGATGGGAACATAGTGGGTGGGTGTGATTTTGAAGATTTTGCTGCATTAAAGTTTGTAAGGCCAGGTTTATAATACTGTATGGCTTAGAGTATTCTTCACACAGGTCTGTAAGGCTACACTAACCAATAAAATCAAATTTACAACTGAAATAAAATTGGTTACCTTTGCCAATGTTGTCAACAATTTACATTTTAGGCAGAAAATAAGGTCACACCAAGGGCCAAGGCCCTACTGCAAATGCCATTGAAATCAATGGAAACTTTCACACTGACTGCAGAGTACTTAAAGGTCAGCCTCTGAAGTCCAGATTCTCCTGCTGGAAAGCTGCCCAGTGCTGGGGGCTGGCCACTGAACAAACAGGCATGGAAAAAAACTCACCTCCTGTAACAGGCAGCAGTTCTTCCACTGTAAGGTTTAAAAGGAGGCAGGGAAAGAAGCCGTGGGGAAAAAAGACAGGGGAAGTTTTTTATTTTAAAAACATAGAGATTAATGCCATTTAAAAAAAAAACCCAATGATACAGTGTGCTTGCTGTGATTAAAGAGAAAACTGGAAAAAAACCTTTTATGAAAAAATATAGCTGGTATGACTTAGTCTGCAGAAAGTCTGATTGTGTAATTCAAGCTATGCTGAATTCCCTGAATGAAAATAATGTTGCTAAATAGGAGGAAGAGTAAAAGATAAAGTGAGATGGCAGAGTCCTCCACATGAAGATCATGACGGAGATTTTGTGATGACGTTTTGCATCTTCCACATCTGTGAGAAAGCAATTCACACTCATTCCTAAAGTTAAACCCAACTGGAAGTGCAGCGGAATTTAGGCAGTGTTGGAAGGCTCCGTGTCCTTTATGAAGCTCTGACAGACTTTGCCTCTCTCAGCAAGTGCTGTCTCATCTCTTTCATTGCTGCTGAGCAGAAACGCTCAGTATATGTGCTTGAGAGATGTATTTTCACAATGAGGTGGGATGGGATGGGAGCTTTTGCATTTAAACTGAGGAAACGGGAATTAAAAGGCATTGAAATGGGCTCTGAGCTTCCTTCCTGCTGCTGGGAGGCCGTGCAGCTGTTTCTCTTCAGGGGAGCAGAGCCACAGGAGGAGAAACAGTGGCTTTGCTGATTGCTCTTTTTCTAATTAATATGAATGCACTTAGCACGCACATATATTTATATAGATATTTAGGTTATACAGCACAACTCAGTCTTGATCCATAAAAAAGAAATCCTGGAGTTTTGTTCCCACCCATTTGGTTATTGTTTGCTCAGAAGTATTTAAAAATTTGTAAAAAAATGCTTCTTTTTAGTTTTATTTTCTTAATTCATCTACACCCAGGATTACATGGCACATATATTTTTGTTTGAGCATACATGAGAAATTGGGAGGTACTGTAGAAGGTATTTCATATCTTTTTGTATTTAAAAAATCACTATAAAATTGTTATCATTTACTATCTCACAGGGTACATTAATTCATAAGATGGTCTTAAAATTGCCTGGTTTGAGTTTGGCTATGCATACAATGACATATTGATTATAAAGCTTTTTAACCAGTTCACTAATTGGAAAGTGTGTGCTGGGGCTAAGCAGAATTTAGCAGCAAACGTAAGAATTTTCAGCATCACTCACGTGCCTATTGGATTGCTGAACTCCTCATGAGTGGAATTATACCCCCCTGTTCAGTCCTGTGCTTTTCAATGCTAAGTGGTATTTCTACAGTTAATTAATGTGTTATTTTGTTTCTGAAAATGTTTCCAGGCATCTGATCCCAACTGTGGTTGCTCAGCAATTTCATTATTGTTGTTATCTGGAATATAACATTTAACTCGTGTTATAACCACACTTGACTCGAAGAATGTGAAGTCCATCCAGTGACCATCACACTGGGTAGTTTCTGTGCATTCCCTGCTTCTGCTGGCTATGGTACCAGCTGGGCTAATGTGGGTATGATCCTTTCCTCTGGGTGCTTCCTGGTGACACTGCATGGACAGCCTCCTATCAGTTGAAGCTTAAGATCTATGCCTGAGCTACTTATGGAATTACAGCTGGAAACATCTCTTGTTTCCTTCCAAACAGCTGCTGCTCTTTTCTGCTCAGGTGTGTGTCTGCTGGTCAACTTGCTGTAGTGATTTTCATATCCCTGATGATTTTATAGGGTTTCATTGTCATTAGGATTTCTGGAATCCTCTCTGTCTCCCACAAGGGGTTAACGTTGATATTTTCTCTGCACTGCGTAAAGATAGTGTTCCTTTTTTGGCAGTGTGAGATGATAAAAGGGCTTTCAGACAGTCTGTATATTCAGTCTCATAAATTATTTAAACATGTTTGTCTGTTATTTTACCAGGCAAATACTGGGTTCTTACCATATATATATCATTATATTTTTCAAAATTCTCTGACATATATTGTAGTATCATTAAACTTTTCAGCAGCATTGAAGGAACTCATGCCTGTAGCTAAATGAAAAAGTAATATGGTCATTTCTTTGCATTCGCAATGGATTTTCTACGCTGTTCACCCCCAGGCTCTTAGTATTGAGTGAAATGCACTCCTTAATCAGACATGAGACCTCTTTGTAATTGTAGATGTGCAGTGGAAAAAGGCCTGCAGAGTACTTGCAATATAACTATAATGTGTTCCAAGCTGAACAGTTACAGCTCAGTGTTTAGATTAGCATGGACTGCAGAGGTTTGATCCTTACCTGCGCAATTCAGAAACTCAAACTTGGTAATTGGAATGGGAATAATCCTGTGGATTGTTCTTAAAAGTCCTGAAACTAAGCCTTTCCTTTGCTTACACATACATCACACACCAGTTAAGGTGGCTGTCTCCTAAACGTGTGCCATAAAATACGTGATTTAGGCCTCCAGACTTAAACCTCCAATTATTGAGAAGTTTGGCCAACGAAGTGATCAAGTAATGAAGATTTCTCAGGCAAACAATCTCTTCTGTAACACGGTCTGTGGAAGTGTGAGGAGTGTTTGGAGTTGGGATGAGATGAGTTTTGAGGAAGAATGGCTGGCTAACTGTTAAGAAAGTATTTGTCATCTTTTTCTGTTTGAGCACTGCACAAGATGGTCTCTTAGCACTCTCCACTGCTGCATGTGTGGAATATATTTTTTGAAAATCACATGAAGGTTTCTTAGTAATTGTTGCATTGTCCTAGTAGGAATGTTAAAGTTATCAATACCTTGTTGTCTGAGAACGACCTAGATCAAAACACCCTCAGAGCACGGGAACTGTGGTTGAAGGCAGGCTTTGGAACACAGAGTTGCACTGTAACATAAATTCATATCAGGAAATTCCTCATTATGTGCCCCATTTTATTCAGCACAGTTGTTAACCTCTGTGCAAAGGGAACGTGAGCCATGCACAAAGCAGGAACCAGAAAGAACGGTATCATTGCACAACTAATCTGTTTTTCACACAGGAGAGAGATGTGTATCATGATGAAATCTGGGCCTGGACAAAGCAAGGAGGTTTCATCAGCTCTCAGATTGCTATGCCAGGTTAAAATAGTTTAAATTCACAGACACCCAAATGTTCACCAAATTCATATTCCTTATTCATTTCCATTAATTACAAGGAACACAGAGGTTATGACTAGCCAGGTATTTAGGTGGTGGTAACTGTATGCAATTTTACCAATGCCCTAAATACAAGTGTGCAGTACCTATGAAAATTGAACCCAGTACTAATTTTCTGTAACTTTACCAACTGTCAGAGTTGTCCATATATATTTATTTTGAGGAAAGCCAAAATTCACGAGAACCATTCTGGTTTATACTCTTCTTCCATCTCAGACTTCACTTTTAGAGTGAGCAGTCTACAGTTGGATAGAAGGATCAGTATCCCTCGAGAAAGAAAGCAGAGAAAGGGAACAGGAAAATACAAGCAAATGGAAATTGCCAGTGATGGGGAGAAGCTCTTGATGAGAGCTAGCAAAAAATAAGAGGAAAATGAGAAGAAATAATTCCCCAAATCTTGGCTTCATGATGCTTTCTGAACCAAAGGATATTGCAGAAATACATCTCCCATGATTAGAAAGACTGGACTAAGATAAGGAGCATTTTGGGCTATAGTTGGTGCTGCTTAATATTGCTGACTAAATCTTTTCTCCCAAGAATAAGAACACTGATGGTTTCCGAGAACTTGAAAAACAACGTTTTGTTTAATTAAATGGAGCAAGGTCCTCGGTGAAGCTTCCTTGTTTGAGCTGAGCTTTGCTGCGGTAGAACTGACTGTTCAAATCCCTGTCATTATTCATAACTGGGAACAGTGATGACCTACACAATCTCCAGTTTGCTGTGATCAGGCAAGTCTGAAAACTCTGGAAGTTTCTAACTCAGTATTTTAAATTTTTCTGGTTTATATTTTATTCTTAGCCCTTATTCTTCTTTTGTGGCTGTATTTCAGATTTCCGAATTAGGACAAAAAGGTGGTGTACCTGTAATGATTGCCTACAAGTGCAGTAGTTTTAAATTGTTTTATAGAGGAACATGAACGGACACCATGTGGTCTAAAATAATTGAAATTAATTGTCTATATTTCTTGCAAAGCAGTTCTGCCCTGCTTTTCCAGAAGCGCCTGCAGAAGGCAGTGATGCATTCCCAAGACTGCACTGCACTGCTGTAGGAAATGAAGCAGCCCTGGGTAAGGGGGGCACTCCCAATGAAACCCTGATCCGCTGCTTCCTGACCTGTGTGCTGCACCCCTCTCTTACCTGGAGCCCTGCAGCATTCACTGTGGGGCACTGTGGGAGTTTGTAGTGGCCTCACTAACACTTGTCGTGGTCAAGCTCTGGCCTCACAGTCTTGTCTCCCTTATTTCCCTTTTTACTCTTCGAAAAATCAGTGGCACCATTTACACCCTTCATACTTTTCTTCTGTACCCTGCTCACTCTGTAATCCCTGTATTTACAATAATCCAACAAAAACACTAATTGCACAAGGACATAGTTCTCTCTGTCAATTATTATGTATTTTATATTTACTGATGCCAGCTGAAACTTTGGACTAATACTTAAAATGTACAAGACAGGCGTATCAAGATAAGGGAGCAGATTGTGGCTGGCCTCTGAAGATGTGTATATATTGCAGTGAATATCACTCAGAGAAACTCCTAAATCTCTCTTGCAAGGACCAACAACAGTGAAAACCAAAAGCCCTTAAATTCAAAAAGTGCTAATGTCTCACTGATCTTGAGGCACAGTGGGACACAGTCTTTCATCAAGTGTTCTGAATACTGGTAAAAGAATTGGAGAAAGGAAAGCTTCCTCATTTTATGGCAAACACTGCCCTAAAATGTGAGTTAGAGGCAAAGAATAGGTTGTGGAGCAAAAATAAATTCTAATTTTGTAGAATCCCGATCATTTGTGCTATCTCTGCAGACCTCCAGCAGTAGGGATGGATGTGCCCTACAACATCTCTAGCACAAGCTTAGGATGGCTGCCAAAGACTGCACCCTACCCAAAATCGGTGGTAACATAATGAAGTTGATATGAAGCACTTAGGAGAAGTCCAGACCCCATGTTTGTAGTAATCATAGTCCCGTTTTACCACAAGGAGCTCTGTCTAATCTCTCATTGTTGTTGTGCTTTCAATTTATTACTGTTACAGGACAGGTCAATCCAGTTACCAGTCCACATACCAGCACACATAAGGAATAGACTGTCTAAGCACGTTAGCTAGAACTAGATTTTAGAGATGAAATTTGGCCGTGTTAAATGTATTTCAGTATGCATGTGCTGTGTTTTTACCCCACAGCACATTGTGGTGGGTGTTATTTCATGCAGACATAAAAATAGACTGTGCGTGCATTGCAGCATTAAGGTCTGAGGAATTAGCTGTAGATTTGACAGCTTTTCAAAACTTAAGACAATATAATTCAAATTTTAATTGGCTTGCGATGAAGCAGTTGTTTTGAAATCTTCCTTCTTAGTAAATCTGTAGCACAGCTCTCAGAGGCTTAAGGAAAAGTACTTGGCCTTTTCCTTATCCCCAGAATCTTCATGCATAGATGTACATCTGCACCAATTGTCTCATCTCCAGACTAATTATCTCATTTACATTTTTCCTGCTTTCTGCTTAGAATGCTCCATGGACAGCCAAGATTTAAATCGTGTGCTGTCAGACACAACTGGTTGAGGGGGACACACACACACACACACACACACACACACACACACGTGTGTGCATTTTATTTTATCAATATTATTCTGAATTATGTGGCACATTTAGTATTAAAATAGCATATTATGTAATGCTTCACATAAAACGTTATGTTAAAGATGAAGTTCCCATAGCTTAAAACATTCTAAAATTAAGGATTTTGTGTAATTTTCCCTGATCACCTCTTCCACCCTCTGGTATTACTCCCCTGCACTTTGAGTCTAATGAGTGGGTGAACTCTTTCCTTTTTCTCTATTTAATTTAAGGGAATAAAAAGATTCTCATACGGTTACATTTTGTAGCTGCCATGCCATACAACTAAAAGTTGCTCACAGTAGGATGGCACTTAACTGATAAAACAGTGACCTACTGATGAGTGCAAATCCAGCAAGTTCTCAGCTGTAGGTCAGTCTCACCTAATTAAAGGTATAATTGGGTCCTTTCATGGTCTGATGTTTAATAAGACAGTGTGGTTGGGGGCTGCCTCAATGTATAAATTCCAGGGTGAATTGGGACCCTAACACCACTTACCTGCCTAGTACAAGTCTTGTCTTAAAAAAATAGTGATCTCTTGAGGTTACCAGCTAAGGCAGAACATTGTTAGTGTATTCCCATAAGATTCAGCCTTTTAGGACCACATGTTGCCTTCCCTGAGGTTTCCTCAGGGAATCATGTACTCCTAAACGTATGGCAGGAGGAAACCTTGGTGTTCTGTTCTCTGCAGGCTGGGACTGTTCCACATTGTGCTCCACAGGCTTCTGTTGAGTGAGTTATTTCCATGCAGGGTACAGGAATGGCACAGGTCACTGACTGAGGGCTGCTAGCCCACTTCCCTGCATAACAAGATGAATTTGCTACAGAATGAGCGAAGTCAGCACCCCTGACAGGCAGGATGTGTGTGCTTTCAGCAGCTGAAACCAACAGTTACCCAGTTAGTGCTGACCTTTCAGTTCCACTGACAGGCAGCTTGGTATTGTTCCTTCGTTTCAGGGTGGGTATTGCTACTCTTCCTTTCCTAAACAGGAATAAAAAATAGCAGAACACGGCCTGCAACGAAGTGTAGACCTCCGCAGAGGCGGCAGGAGAACCTTTGGGGTCCTTTTCTTCCCTGAACTGTACCATCAGTCATTTTATGTTTGAGAGTTCTTCACACTTTACCATTGGCCATAAAAAGTAGTGTGATGATAAATGAGCAGGGAAATTCCTGAGGAGCACCTGTCTGTAGGTATCATGCCCAGATTACAGTCCCTAGAAAGAAAACCTCATCTGAACAGCTTCTAACAAGGAAATCTCAGATTAAAACAGAAGGTTGTGGTCTATATTTACAGCTCTGAAATCCCTAGGCAGTCCCTGAAACCTCTGCCCATAGGAGACATATATTGTAGTGCAGATTTGTCTGCAGCTCTGGAAAAGGAATTCGCTCAAAACAGCATCAGTCTGTCCAAACCATTGAGGTGATGAAAAAAACCCCAAAACCAAAACAAACAAACACCTCCCCCCTGCCCCCAAAACAAAATAGGAAAATATCTTGTAGCAGGTAGCTCATCCAAATGTTGAGAACTATTTTATTTTACTCTTGTCATCTGTGTCGAGTGCTTTATACTGCCTGTGAGAACAAAGAGGGCGCTCAACTGCCTTTTGTATTCAAGGTGTGTGCAATTTTAAGTATTTTCTAGTGCTCAGTTATGGTACCTTCACATGCAGCAGCTTTTTCACAGACAGCCCCCCAAGCAAACCACAACCAAAAAAAACCCAACTACAAAAAATCCCAGTGCAGAAACACAACACTTTAAGTATTTCACAGCCATAAAATTAGAATCAGCAAGTTAGTAAAACCACAAAATTATGGGTAATAGCTCAGCTATTGAAATCAGTATGATCACTCCCTTCCATGTGCAGAAGAGCTTATGCTGTGCTCATCCCCAACCAGCTGAAACTATAAATACATTAAACACAAACCCAGCTAATTATAATCTAGGGTGTATTTTCTTTTAACATATATAGGGCCTTAATAGCTACAAAATGCTTGACTTGTGGTGCTCACTGTATTTCAGTGGTTCTGTTTTCTCCATCCACATTTTAACCTCGCTGTTGCCTTGTTCAGACTCCTTCTGTGCTCAGGAATTTCTGTCAAGAAAGAAACAAAGGTTGCCAGGGCCTAATGGTTTTGACTTTAAATGTCCTGTTTAATTACAGTTTCCTAGACATTTGCACTCTTCCATATGTATATCTGGCAGTTCAAAGGAAAAAATGTTAATCTGGTAATAGCACTGAAAGGGTATCTATTTTTACACCTAATTTTGGAGATTCCAGCATTTGGACCTGTGAAAAGCTCTCTGTGTCCTGAGAAATTCCCATCCCTACGTTTTAATAGTTATTTTTCAGTTATAATAATTCTGATTTCCATAGGGTATTTTATCCTTGAGGAGGGAGGGTGTGCCTAATAGATAAGGTATTTTAGACATTATTATGTTCAAATCTTAAATGCAAATATAAATGCTTTTTGAATTATCTGGCATTTCTTTGGGCACTTAGTGAAACAAGCTAAGATTTCCCTCTGTAGTCCTAGGTGTACTGGAAATTATATTCCTGAAACTGAAGGCTTCTAAACGACAAAGCAATTCCTTTGCTTCAATCAGGGGGTCAAAATCCCAGATCCTTAATCAATTCATCAATCATATTCAGGTACAGTTTCCATTAAATACATAAAAACCAAGTTTAGATAAGGATGTTAAAATTTGACCAAATGCTATCTGCGCTTCTCTTGAAGGAGTCAAACAATAAATTAATATTTTTTCTGAAAAGGTAAATGCAAAATTACTTACCCCTAGTTTAGCTCTATATTCTTACAAGTCAATAGTAAATTTTGTACTGATTTTAATGGGAATAATTAGGTCAGTTCTGAAATCTGAGAATCTCGGGTGCCCAGACTCTGCAATGCCCCTTTGTATCTTCCAAAACAAAAACAAAACGCATTTGCAGTTGTTCCAAATGCAGTGATTCTTGAGGCTGGATCCAGCCAGCTCTGGTTAAAGTTCAGCAATCCACAACTTTGTAATTGGTGCAAACTTGGAGTTCCCTGAAGTGAATGTTGAGATTTTGGGTTTAGATTAGTTCCTGAGCTGCTGTGCTCTACCAGTTTGGAAGCAAATTATAATCACTCCTGTTTTAAAAGTCCATATTCTTGTCGTTCTGAGCAATTGAGTAAAATTACATTGCCTGCAAGAAAAGCTGTCTAAAATAGGTGCTGGATAGCACAGTAATAATCAGCTTAATAAAAATGCTTTGAGTGAATGTCATCTCACAAAAGCAAAATGTGGCACGGGTCTAATTTGTAAAACCGCCTCGTTAACTGAAATTATTTGTGGCTTGTCAAATATTAAATTGCTCAAGTTGGTTCTTTCTAATTGAATTTCAAGGAAATTAACAGTCTGTTGTAATAATGAATTTAATAGATTGTGTATTTGGTGTATTTTCCCCAAATTAAAATTAAGTTAATGTGTGACTAAGCCTTTTCACAGATTTTGATTTTTTTTAATGTCTAAAAAATCAAGAAGTTAACTTTCTTTTGCTGCATTACAGTCAAAATTAATGTCAAGCCTAAGTTAACTTGAGAAAACCAGAATCATTAGAAATGAATTTTGTAGGATGATGTGTATTGTCATATTAATTTTGAAAATGAAATTACTTGGACAATAGGTTTCCACTATTTGCTCAGTTTAAATTGTGTTTACTCTATCTTTCCAGCCTTAAATGAATCAACATGTTTATTTTTTCCTGACATATAGAATTTTTATAATAGAAAGAACACTCAATTTTATCGCTGTCTTGGAAGAAAATGTTCAGTAAATTTCTTATATCTGTACAGCAAAAGTGGTGGCTGCTCATGGGCCCCCGTGCAATGAAGTTTTGCCTGTGTAGTGCAGAGGGATTTTTTCCAAGTGCAATAAGTAATTACCCTATATAACATAACTGTGTTGTAGTAACATGGCTTTTGTTAGCATTAATGAGAATAATAATATCAGATATAATGCCTGTTATTATGTGATTTATTATGTAACAGGGGGCTTTAGTTCTAAAATCTAATCTTGTTCAAGTGTGACTGTATATAGACTGCTACCAATATCACTAGAGAGAAAGAAACCTGCCATCCCCATCTCTAAATGGATGATTCCTGTGAAAGAAGAAAAGACAAAAGGTGATTGAAATGGATGTTTATTTGTCTGGGAGCTGAAGTGAACACGTTCCTGTTCAGTGCTGTCACTGAGAGTACACCCAGGCTGGGGTTACCCAACCATCCAGCACACACTGGGCACTCTGAGCTCCTTCTGAGTCTCCAATGGTACAGCACCAACCACCAGGACACTGCTCTGGCCATAATTGCATCATGGGCAACATTTGTGGTCTGGGAGTGTTAAAAAACCCCTTTATTTTGTGTCTCTGTAAGTTTAAATCACCCCGGGAAGATCAGTAGTACTGTTTTTGCAACAGACAGTTCAAATCCTTACAGTGGAACAGTGTGGCTTAGGGTTGAGTTTTGGTTGACAGTGGTTGGTGTTCCATCCAGTGGATACAATTTGCTTGCTCACACAGTTGCAGCATTGTCAAGTAGTTAAATGCAATGTTGTCAGGCTTTTGAAGCTTTGATAAAAGCTGTAGCCCCGTATTTTGTGGCAATATCTAATTGTACTCTTGAATAAGTATTCACAGAAGTTGCACATACCTGTGATTGTTCCTGCCAGTCAATAAAGGGTGCATGAATAATATCTCTGAGCAGTAGAGGGGTGGAAATGTAACTGCTCTTTGTTTCATAACCTACAGAGCACAGGCAAAACCATCTTTGTTCCTATGTACAACTGCTCAGTCAAAATACAGGACTTTTCTGCGTTGTAAGACAAAATTGAGTGTTTGAGGTGTTTATTCCCAAGTGGTGAAATGCAAATGCCTCTTGTGAGAATCAGCGAGGAGGGAGGGCAGGGGTCTGGAGTCCTCGGACAACGTAACAAAGCAAATGGGAAGGCTTTGCTAAAACAAAAACATTCACTGCTGCTTCGAGCCTGTTTGGAAAAACTTTGCTGTCAGTGGGAGTTACAAATGATATGAACAATGACATTCCTAAAGGGAGAAACCGAGTGTTTTAGAGCTTCGTTTGTTTTGAGATGAAAATTCTGGAAGTGTCACACTGCAAATTGAAAAATTATTATCAGGTTAGGAACTGATATTAAATGAAGTAATTTGGTTTGTCATTGTTTTTTTTTCCTGTGGAAAAAGTAATCTGGAATGTATGATCTGAAGACAGCTATTAAGCAATTTCACCTACACTACAGAATGTTTCATCTCCAATTCCAAAGAACCTAAATGCATTTACTTACTGCAAATTTAATATAATAGAAAATAGTGTTTAAAGGCATTATGTGCTAATGCATGGTCATTAAGATTTATGAAAACTGAAGTAGATGGCTTCTGATTAGACAAGAGTTCTCTTCCATAAAATGCTTTTTACGCTGATTTTTACCGCGGTAATTCAGCTGCTCTGTCAGGGCTCTGCAGTCTGAAGGGAAGAATGCACAGGTGGAGTCCCGAGTTTCACCCCAATGAGACTGAGGTTTGATAGTGCCCTTCTGCTTTCAAACATAGTTCAAGAAACCTTACAAACCCCTTGAAGCTGGTGACTACTACAGACCCTCATTTCTGACTTCCCTTGTTAAATTCTGCTTAAAAAAATAACCATTGGGAATTTTTCATAGTTAGTCACAGGGAAGCAATTAAGGATTACAGTAAAACATGGAAAAACCCCTTCCTCATCATACCAACACCACGTGTTTATCAGCACCCTGCTAAAGGGTTGCAGGCAGTTAAAGCTATCAAGTTTTACTGAACAATGTTTGATCATTGAGCTAAATTCACTCAAATCAATGGGATTTGACTCTAAGAATGTACATAATTCTGTTTCATTCAAGTCTCTCAAAAGCATGCGCTCTTTTTCAAATGCTTTACTTAGTGACAGTAACTAGTGATGAATTTGGTTGTATTCATTAGCACAAATACACAGTTACTCTTAAGCTAATGAAGCACAGCATTAGAAGTGAAGCAATAATTTCTATAGATTTCAAAGTACTAAATTACACAATAGATGGAAGAAAATTTGAAGGCTGCTGCAGTATCAAGTACCACGGATTTCCTGAAACAAACAGTTTTGTAAGATAGTGAATCCTGATCAATGTGCAGTGAGAAGTCAGACTTTTAAAAAATATTTTTGCAATATTTTTAATAATTCTTATTTCTGGCTTGGGAACAGAAGTTGTAACGGGTAACTGAAAGATAGCTCTTGACATCTTGAGCTGGTTCTGAACCTGGAGGATGGTCTTTTACCTGCAGAAAATAATGCTCCTCCACAGGAGAGAACTAGAGTTGTTTTAGATTCACCTACTTGACTTTTCTCAATGGCAAATTGAGGTCTTGAGGTGGAAAAGCCTGCAGAGGGTTTCACAGCCCACATCTAACAAGCAGCTCTATCACTACTTTATTAATTCCAGGAATCACTTGTATATGTGAATATGAATTTAACAATTATTTTTGGGATCATATTTATTAGCAAAGATGTGTTATTCTCAACATTATTGTCAAGGTATCCAGCACTTTGGAACAGTGGGAATGAATTAAGTTTCCTGTATATTAAAGAAGAATTATAAGATACTTTAGACAAATGAGAATAATAAAATATGAAGTAGAACTATTCCTTCCTACATGCTCTGAAAACTTAATTGTGAAGCCTGCAAGTTATGACTTCTGTGTTTTATTCCTTGCTTTGCTATGAAATTGATACATGGTGCCAATAGCTGTAAAGTCTAATTCCAGAAAATGCCTTGAAGCTTTTCTGCATTTAATGACACACTAAAGCACAGTGCTATGCTGAAGTGAAACCCAAAACTTTTATGTCTGCTAGACAGGTTGTGCCTTTTCATGTTTGGTAAGAATGGTACCTTGAAAGCACAAAGTCTGAGATGATGGAAGAAGCTGGGGCTTTGCTTTTCTAAAACTTATGCAAGTTCCACAAGGGAATGGATGTCTCTTACTACTCAGCACCAAAGCCTGTTTCTAATGACAAACACAGTAATTACACAGCATGAACAACTGGGAAAACTTTCAAATTTGGACAAAAATAATTAAAAACCCATTTGTCCAACTTCACTTTTATCTGGTGACTTCCTCACTTAACCTGGGAGTCGTTCAATGTGGTACAGCCAAGAAGTGCTTAAATACTGCAATACAGAAAAAGTCGGGATAAGGCACATGGAAACTTAGAGTTTCAGTGCAGCAGGCTGAAAGCACAGGATTGTTCCTGCTTTCTGCTAGAGGGGCAGTGCCTTGTCGAAGCAGAAAATCTGGCACTGCCCTAGGAACAGTTATCAGGTAATCTGCAGGCCAGCTATGATTTATACAGCCCACTGGCTGTTTGACAAAATAAGAGATAGTCTTCTGTCCAGGAGAAACATCTCTCTCCAAAAGCAGCTGCTCTTGGCTTTAGTGAGATTAGGTAAATCAAAGAGGAAATATTCCTCCACTTCAAAATACTGAAGTCTCAAGAGAAAAACAAAGTGTGATGAGCACTTAAATTTTTTTATTTGTGAAGATATTTATTTCTGTCATCCAGCACGGGGAGCAGATTGCTTTTTCAAGCTCAAGCACCTTCTTTATTGGCTATTTGTAACTCAGGAACAGAAACAGTTGAAATGTAATTCACCTTCCAAATTAAATAATGAATCCTTTTCTTGTAGTTTAATGTTTTTGTGTTGTTTTGAGATTCAGCTTTGGTGCCCAGGATGTCAGTCTGGGTAAATGAGGTTTTTCAGGACAGCATCTCTCAGCAGGAGACAACACAGAGCATGGAAGATAGGACTGTTTTCATCATGATTTTCTTTGGTCTATTATTCCATGTAACCCTTTCCATTCTTCTCACCATTGAAATCACCACAGATCTCCTTAATACCTCCAAAACCTTCAGTTACCAAAAATATTTCAGCCCTTAAAAATAACAATACCTGTTTAAGGTAAAAGGGAAAGAAACTAAGCTTTCATCAGTCTATGGAGCCTCCACTATGGCTGCAAATTGTTTGCACAAGAAATGGAGGTAGTCAAATTCTAGTACCTAGAACAGCAACCCGATCCTGCAGCTCAGCTTGTTTGACTTGGGGAAGGTTCCTTAGAAATTCAGACCTGGTAATTGTGTGATCTTTAGCACACAAGCCGACTCCAGCCAGGTGGGGAGAGAATTTGATGTGTAGCCTTAGCAGGTCATAGTTACCAACTAAGAGCTTCTCACAGAAGCACTTAATTGTATAGTTTAACTTCTCATGCTTGCAAAGATATTTTGGTAATATGTATTAGGCCTAAAGATAAATGACAAAGAAATCTTACCAGTGCTATCTGAAAAACAATCTCATGATAAATGCATTTGCAGTTTTGGAAAGCTTGAGGGAAGCTGTCACTTCTGACTGTCCCATCTCCCAAACCTCTGAGTGCACCCTGTGACTTTCCTTGCTGTGAACACTTAGCACAGCTCACCAGTATAGGTGAAACTCTTATTTACAGCTCAGTGCAGGATGCCTAAGAAGGGAGAAGAAAATCTTAATATCACAGGAGTTTATTCAGGAGTTTTTTTACAAGAAACTAAGCTTTTCACTAAAGGGTTCAGCTGCCTGGTCACTTGTGCTTGAGTCTGATTGAGATGTTAACTAAGTAGCCAAGCATCCTGGACATGTCCTAAATGTAAAGTCAATGAGGTCTTTTACTTGTGCCTGTTTTCCTGAAAACTGTGTTTTTAATAGACTCCAAGCTTTATTTAGTGAAATGTAGCTTGAAACAACCAGTAATGATGGTTTTCAAAATGAACTGCTGTGAGACTACATAGTACAAGCTGTCCAGTTTATTAAAACTGGAAGAAAATGTTCATCTGTTTATCTGGGGAGCGTTAAGTATCCCATTATCCAGTTACTACATGGGTATGATGGTGTGTCCTCAATTTTTGCATGTTTTAAAGAAGGAGATTAAAAGGTTAATTAAAAAAAAAAAAAAATCCTAAGGGTAAATTCCAGCATAATTTCAATCATATCAGAGTGCCTAATATAGAAAATCTGTGATTAAGGGCAAAACAGTGACAGAATTAGGTGCAAATAGTTACAGGTAAGAAATTCCCAATTGCATGATGTTTGTAAGGCAGATCATAGCAAAAGCTGTGCATCTGTATTTCTGTTTCCACTTGCTGATGTATCCATTCACCGGGAATCAAAACAATGTTGCAGTTCATGCTGCATTAGCAGTTACAGCTTAGTTCTTGGATTGCGTTATTTTCCTTTCTTTCACCCGTTTTTAAAACAAGTGATTTTAAATTATTTGAATAAAGAACACAAAACACTTTGCAAATTAAGCAAAACAAATGAGAAAAATTACCGATACCAGATAATCACAAAACTGTTTTGATGTGAAATGTTATTATTTAAAATAGTATGTGATCAGCTGTCTTTCAGCATGCACTTGGAGCTTTTAGAAATGAAATTATTTTAAATTAGTAAACAGCTTTCATTAACTGCATTGCAGGCATGGAAATAAGGCACCATGGTTTTTTTCTCAAAACCCACATATTTTCTGCTATTCAGAATCCTACTGCTGCTAGGATGTGTTAAACTCCTTTTACCTTCATTTCATTATCTTGTAGAAACACTGAATTGAAACATCCAGTCATAATCATTTTTCATTCAAATTGATCACAGCTTTGAAACTGGTGCTATGAAAGTAATCACATCATAAGAAAGAAAGAAAGACAAAAATTTAGGTCATTTGAATAAAAGGGAAATTATCATACAACTAGAACACAGTCATATCTCGCATGCAGCCTTTCAGGCAAACTTGCACATATAGCATTTTTGTAGTCACTTGAATGTTTTAAGTTTTAATGAATTATGAATGATATTATAGCTGCTATTGCCTTACACAGCATTTTGAAAATTACTTCTAATTACAGTGACCTGTCACAGTTCTCATTAGTTTGTCACTCTGAGTACTCTCTTGAAATTTGAAATGCGGCAGGGTTCAAATAAATATTAGTAATTCATAATAAAAGGTATTTGTTGTCGTAGTTTCGTAAAATAATATTTTCTAAGTGAATAATATATGTCTGATACAAGCCCAGGAAGATGGCTCTTCTGAAAATCACCTCTCAAAGATGATGACATGGGAAAGCAGGGACCTAAGAATAGAAAGGCTTAGATAGGATCAGCCTGTGCCTAGAGCAGCCCTGGGGGGTGCAGACAGAAGGAGAGGTGCCAACAAGGACATCCCACACCCTGGGGGAGGCTTTCTGCTCCCAGCTGGCACGGGGGGCTCCTCTGGACAGCCCCCTTACATCAGGGGGACATCCCTGGAGCCTGGTCCTCCACTAAAACCAGATGGCAAGATAAAGCCAAAAGTAAAAGTGCAGAGCAATTTATATCTAGCAAGACATGACAAGAGTAGCAGTTGTACTCTGAGACGTTTCGAGACTTTACTTTTTGCCAGGTAATTATGCAACATAAAGAACAAATATAATTCTAAGCCATTTTGTTGCAGTGTCTCACATCCTTAGCACACGTGTGCTGTATTTCTGCAGGCTTGATGGCACTTGGTGCTCTGAAAAATTGGTGCTAACTTTTGACAGGTTCCTATCAAAACAAGCGGTTTTTCTCCTGCTGCAAGTTATATTAAGGCTCTCAAAACCTCATATACACATTTAAAATGAATGCCCATATACTTTAAAAAAGAATGGTTTAAAGGTAGCCAGCTAAAGAGAAAAAACAAATCAACACAAATGAAAAATTAAAACCAAACCACCAGCCCCAGCCCTATCCCAGACCCTCAGCTGTAACTACTTTTCTGTAGTTTAACTGTGAGGGGCAAATCCAGCAAAATTGTAATTTACAAGAATCTTTCTTTTAGAGATTTACCTGTGAATGCATTTTAAGGGGAAAGATTGTCCGCAGCAGAAGGGAGATTCCAGTTATTTGCTCTTTCATTCATTGGATACCTGTGATGAATAACTTGTTTTCACTGTCTCTTGTTAGTAAACAATTACTGTGAGCAGTGCTTGTCTTTAGGAGCAGAGATCTTACCTTGGGTTTTTTAATACAGCTACAATGAGCTCATTTACTAAGCACTGTGGTTTACAGTTGAGCTCAAACAAATTTTGATTTTTCCCAGGAAGTTTGAGGGCTTATCAGTAATACTTTCCTGCATTCTGATAAAACTGAGGCTTTGCACTTTTTATTTCTACTTAGTAAGGGCTCTTTAACGTTACTGCGAATTTTGAGTACCGCATTTTACACTGAACATTTGGAATTCATCCAGGGAGAAGAATGGGAACTGTCATTGAAAACATGGTTTCTGGGGAAAGATTTGGAGAACAAGGTTTTGAGGAGGAGGAAAGCACGGAACAGTCACTGATAACCTGAGACTTTATTATAACATTTATTGTAACATTATTTTTGACGATGTTTAACATTGTCAAAACATTTTGCTTGACATGGGTTTATCATACTTGCCTGAGAAAGAACTCTTCAAACTGAAGAAAGCCGCCAAGATCTTGAGTATTTACAGCCCTTTTTTGAGTGTTGAGGGGTGCAAAGAGCAAGTGAAGTAGTGAATGAAGTGTTGGGTAAAAAATGGCCAAACTGTTACAAAGGACAAGAGCAAATGAAACGCCCCAGAACCCTGACTGCTCCTGAAGCTGATAAAATCATTTCCTGGCTGCAACAAAACTTACTGGCATTCCCAAAATTCTCCTTCTACTGTATTTATTATGGTTTTGCATTTTAGCAGCTCTTCTGTAAATGAAATTGTGCCTGTGCTGGCCAATAAAATGGGCTGGGAAGCAGTCACTGCCTTTAGGATCAGGGACACCCCCACATCCATCTGGCCCTCAGCCAGCTTCTTGTCCTGAATATTTCCCTTTGCTCCCACTGGAATATGCTCAGATGGGCTGTGCCAGCAGTTTAGCAGTGCCACTGGTAAGAGGCCCAGACCCTGGAGTTTTTTACTGGCCTTCTTTTATTTAGAGGTGTCCTTGTGGGTTTCGTTACACTTTACCTTCCAGGGCAGCTCATATTTCTGCCAGAAAGCACTTGAGAACATCTCAGCCATGTCTGCTTTCCCTTCCACCAAATACAAACCCCTTCCTGGAAAAGAGCTCTGCCCAGAGCAGGACTATTTCCCAGGAAGGCCTGTCATTTTCCTAGGCTCAGAAAATGCTAAAAAGGATTTTTTCACACTCAGTTTTTATTTTTAAAATTTTTTCTTGTTTTATGTAGACTAATTTCTCATCATTAAACAGGCTAATAAATTGGAGAGGTAAGAATTTGTCGTATTGATGGGTAATATTTAACCAGAAATTTAAATTAATAAGATGTTTATCTGACCATATTTGATTTTAATTTTTTACTATAGGAATATGTTATTCCTGCAGACCTTAGAAGGACCTTGGGTTTCTTACATTCCTGCAAAACAGAAGCCTAATGGTATTATTCCATCCATCAGTGCTGCCAAAATACACAAATTAAAAGCTTTCCTGCTTGTCTCCATGACAGTGCCAGCTCAAGATGATAAAATCAGACAGAGAAACATGCCCTGCTCTCCTCAGTTTTGAAGCAACACTGCCACCAGGATTGGACTTTTTTGTCACTCTGTACTGTCCCATTTCCCACGTCAAAATCGGAGGAATATTAAGTGTATAGTACTTTGTGGAAAGTGCCTAATGCCACGTTGCTTTGCACAATGTACTTTAACTTCAGACTGTGTGAAGCTTCTGCTGCATTTGGATGTGGCAGTACAGGGCCTGTGCTGCACCAAAGAGCCACAGGCTCCTGTCTGCTGCCCCGTGCTGTTCCCAGAAATGGGGACGTCCTTGCAACATGGGAACATGCAGGGAGATCTCATTCTGAATGTATTTCCACTGCAAAAATCATGTGCAGTTTGGCTTTTGTGAGTTTAGTCATTGATAGAGTGATCCTCTTATTTTTCAATCTTCCACTTCAAGAAATGAAACTACAAAGAGACCAAATGCATATGATTCTTGGTTTCCTCATCTTCCTTCCTCTCAAATCCCAAAAGCCTTTTTTTTTTTCCAGAACAAAAGGAAAATGGATCTTTTACTTAATCCCTGGTGTGTCTAAAGTCGTCATGCGGAATTCACCTGACAATTTACGAATGGGCCATTCACATTAGAACAGCAGCCCTCACAGATCTGAGGGGATCTTACCTGACCTCCTGCTGAGGCTGGCCTGTAGATCACAACCCTGCAGCTGCAGGTGAAAAAAAATAACCTGCTCTGAAATATTTTTCACTTGGGCAGTAATGATGATTGCTTTTCACAGCTCCAGCCTGAGGACTTGTAAACTGGGAAATGGGAACAGAAATACTGTTTAAGAGTAGGAAAGTTTTTGCAGATTGTTCTTACAATTAATAAACGATAACCTTTCTTTTATAGTCCCACCTTTCTTGCACTTTAGATGGGGTGTGCTGTAGATGGTGTAAAGAAATCCCTCTTGGCAAACCTTAACTGCTGCATAGATCTGAAGCTCAAGCAAAAGCACCTTTTGCTAGGAGCCTTTTGGAAATAACATAGAAAGTAAAATAGAAAAAAAGTGATCTGAGAAGAGCATCTCTCATCTAGAAATGTAATTAAAATCAGATGCCTGATATGCAGTCAATGTCATGGATTTTCCACTAAACAGATGGTGAATATACTTTTCCTAGCAGGAGACACGTTTGTTTACCCTCACAGGAGAAAAGAAATATTTCTTAATAAATACAAGATTTAGCATAATAGAAAGACAGAAAAATTCTTCCTGTTTAATAATGAAAGAGGATTGTTATTTTTTAAAAATAATTGAAGAAATCTGGTTGAATCTATGGCAGAGAGTTCCTGGTGTGTTTTCTACTTGCAGGATGTCTGTTACTGTATACTCATTATTCCTGTTCCTTCAGTAATAAATTAAATTTCTATTCATTCTCCATCCCTCTCAGGAGGTTTATGTGTGTGTAGGGTGGAATTAATTTTTCCTCTGCTGGATCTAGAACATCTCTAGCACATAAACCACCACCTTTGCAAATGTGTGTGCTGAGAGGGGAGTGTCAGAAGTGTGGGCTCACAGTGGGTTAGGGAAAGGCAAAATACTCTCACAAATTGCTGTACAAGATCAAGATCCTGATGTCCTCCAGCTCCTTGATATTGTTTGTTTGCTCAAAATTGCTGATCTGACAGCTGAATTAGTAGAAAAAAAAATTATGTGTGGACTCTCCATCTACCCGAATGAAAAGTGGGACAACCAACAAACATTATTTAAGGTTTTCCATCTCTGCATGTGAAGGAATTAGTAAGGCAATAGGAAGTGTCACTGTTGCTCATCTAACAGGAGAATAAAAGACAACTAAAATAAAAGCAGGTGTTCTGTTTAAAGAGCTTGTTTTGTTACTTTTTATGCCCAGTTTATGTGGTAACATTTCAGAGGTTTTGGATGCATAACTATTTTAAGGAATCAAATGATGAATTTCCAGGTCACTGGCAGGTGATTCGAGTTTGGTTTTTGGACATTGCATGGTCAAGGATTAACACATGTGACTGGAAATACATTTTCTTTCTCTGAAGTGTAACCAGCAATCCTCAACTTTGTCTTCAAATCAGAAAACCTGTGCAAAGTCCAAACTCTGTGTGTGGAAGTGAAGGTCAGCATTTGCATTCTGTGAATTTGATAAATAAACACAAATCAGTAAGAATGCATAAAATCAATTAACCAAACAAACTGTGCATGGCACTCCAAAGATGTAACTCGGAGTGCTGCAAATGCACTCATCTGCAGCTCCACTTATGCTTACCAAGATAAGGAAAGTTATTTATACGTTTTAACATGCAAGGTATTTGCCAAAGTGTAAATGTGAGTTTCTGCTGAAATTAATGAGGGAATTCTGGTTCATAATCACTCATGTATGTTTTGATTAGTGAGAAGTCCAACATTTCCTGGTACTTACAACTCCAGTAACGCATAGCTCAAACTTTGCAATCCAATTAGAGGAATTTAATTAGGGAAAAAAGTATAGCATTAGTTGAGTTTTGTGGATGGTATCTGGTTTCCATTAATAGAAATGGTAAAACTGTCTGCTCAAAGAGCATTTTATATTTTTGCATGCCTTCAATAGCAATATCTCTTCAAAACCCATAAAAATGTGGGTAAAGAAAAGTAAAGCATAGCAAGGCTGAGGAAGCAGCACATACTTCACTGTGGGGTTTTTTGTTAGCTGGAAAAAACAGGCATGAGGGGTTGATTTCAAAGCCTGATACCCCCTCACTGTATCCAGTGGCATTCTTTCGTCTTGATTCACTCTGTCCTACATCTTAAATGAAAATCTGTGGAGCAACTTCTTGGAAATACTATTTTACATTTGTTTAACACTAATGTGACATTAAACAAACTGGTTAAACACAGATTGCAAATTTAAAAATTCCAAACTCCTTCTAAGAAAATGATAATTACAATAATAATAATTACAATAATAAGGACTTCTAGAATCTTTCACGTCTTTTTCATTTAACTATTTGCTGCCTGTCCAGAGAACTGGAGATAAGTTGTTGCTATAAAGCATATCTTTATATTTTAGGTGTTAAAAGTATGCAAGAGTGTAGTGGCAGGGAAAATTCTCTTCATTAGGTGATTGGGTGTATTTTAGCAAGAGCTCATTGCCAATGCCATTTCCAGACAGTCTTTTCACACATTTCAGTACAATTCATTTTATTCCAAAGGGGTTTTACTTACATTTACATCAAAAGTTTCTGTAGGTTGAGTTGTCAGAAATTATTCATTTATGTTTCTAACTCTCCTTTCCGAATCAAACCTGTAACAGTGCAATAGGCTCCTTGTGCTGGCACAGCTGTTTGCAGGTGCTGTGAACCCTCTCTGAATAGCTGTGAAATGGTCAGAATGACCATTTAATTAGGAAGGGGACCCAGCGTCTTTCCAAACTAATAGCAGTATAAATATTCAGGCTTCTGGTGGCACAGAAATCTATGTGTCAATGTAATCTTAATTTCCCCAGACAGCAGGATTTAAAATAATTTAGAGCCTACAGTAAAAATCAATTTTGAGAATTACCTTAGAATCCTACTTGCACACATTCAAACCAATATTGTTTTGATTGAAACTTTTATTTGCAGGCACCCTGAAGAATTCTTTACGTTTCTAAAAATGCTGTGTTTTAGTAGAAATAAGGATAGGCCGTATAAAAATAAAATGAAGAAATCTTTCTGTGTACAGTGCAAATACCTTACGTTAAAATGTGTCAACACAGGGCCGTAAGAGTGAATACTTGGCTTTTTTTAAAAAAAGTTACAAGTGTACCTTACAGGAGTAGTTGTGGTTAATAGATATTAGGATTAGAAATATACATCATCTTCTCACACTCGCCAGTACTGATCTAGATAGATTTTCTTGTTCACACACTTGACAATCCTCCTGTACATATGTGGTTGGTTTTTTCTATTAAATGATAAATATGCACATAATAGACTAATATTGAAGGAGAATAAGGTATAAGAAAATAGTAATTCATGGGTTTGTATTGGGTTTGGGGGTTTTGACTAATAAATCTGCAATAAGCTAGGGCCTAGCTTTGGCATTATGATTTCTTTGCTGTTTTGACTTGAATCTGAAAATCCAAATAAGGCAGCATTTTAATTTGTGTAGTAGCCTATAAATAAAGTAATTACTATTATTGTTGTTAGCCTTCATCATAGCCCTGGTCACAGGACAGGGAAGGCCTCTGGAAGAAAAAGTGATACCAGCATTTTGGCAGTTGGGTACCTTGTGCATTAGAAATAATCTTTCAATAACTGGTGAGGTATCAGTGCAAGGAAAATCTTTGAGAAAAATACCTATTTTTGTTATGCTGAGAGGAGTGTTAAATGTTTGTCTGCTTTTCTATTGCTTGTGCTTGTTCATACATGTTTCAGAAGGAAGTTAGCAAAGTGTGCCATGAGTACTTGCTCAAGGAATATTTAAAAACCTGTTTATAATGTGTAGGACATTTTGCTGGGCTTTGAGGGGAGTGGGTTTAAGAGAGGGGCTGTGGCATGTCTGGGAGGGGGTGTTTCACATAATGACATTTCTCTTTAAAGTGTTTCATTTTTCTAACTGGAGTCACTAGGCATTTTTCCTTTGTGGAAGTGATTTTGAACACACTACACAATTTTTAATTTTTTTTCCCAGTGAGTGGTGTGTGCCTCTTAGTGAAAAAAAAAATGCATTAAAAGAAAAATCAAAATCAACCAATCAACACACTGTATATAGGAAAGAAGGAATCATGCCTTTTTTTTTTTTCTTTTTTTGGTCAGTACCTTTTTAAAAGATCAACTCCTATATTCCTATGGGTTCATGTACCATTACTTTGAATAAATTGAATCATATGCGTGGAAGAAAAGTATGATAACAACACATCTTTTCTGTGTTGGTTTATATGGACTTACACTTTTTGGAAGCTGCTTAAAACATTTGCTTGAAATGTTTATTTTTTCTGTATCAGATGCCATTCTCAATTTCAAATAAATAATGGCATGACAGAATGCAGAGTAAAGCTCATCCAATTTGATCAGGCACTGGAGTTCCCTCCTCTGCTGCCCCATATCTGAAGCACGGTGTGCTATTGGCATTAATCAGCCATGCAGTTGATCATTCATTAATAAATAGCTCCATCTCAGTAAATAATGGCTTCAGTTGGAAAGGGCTGAATCAATTAAGGTTTTTTCATGCATTTATTTTTTACACACCCAGTTTACTGAGTGTTTCATAAATGGAAACTTCCTTGAGCAAGCTTGCTTAATTACAGTAGGTAGGTGTTTAGGTGGCTATTTCAAAAGCACTGTACATGTCAGGTGTGTTCTCCATAATCTTTGGGGTTAGTCCTCATAATTCTGCAATCTCATTAAAGTCTGGGTCTTGAAAAGACCCCAGTCAGACAGGCTACTAGTGTCTCCCAAATCTGAGCAAGATATTTAACAGGTTTTTCCTCTGAAATGTGGGTTATTTGGCAGATCTCGAGGCCCTTGGTGAAACCTTTTGAACTCGTTGTGCTCACTGCCCTTATGCACACGGTGGGAGAGACATCGGGGGTTTGGATCCCCTTTCTGTGTAACTGCAGATAAGGCAGAACGCTTTGGAACAGAGTGAATCTTTTCCTTCTCACAGTAACTTAGTAGAAAGTCACTGCTGAAGCCCTTATGCATTAAAATTGCTCTTTTGTACTCAATCACCCAATCCAGGAGAAGTCTTTTGACCACAAGGCTCTCTCAGAGGTGTGATNAATTTCCCCTCAGCTTGCCCCCCTTCTCAAGATGCTGGGTTACACATTTTGGGCCTAGGCCGGGCTGGGTGTCCTTGGAGAGCAGCCTGGAGAGGCTTTGTTCTGTCTGTCTCAGCATGAGAGAGCAGCAGCTCACAGGCTACAGGACACTGCGGAGTTACACACTGGGAATGCAGAATTTGAAAAATATAAAAGCTAAAACGTAAGGCATCAAAGGTAAGAGCAGTGTCACTAAGCACTGCTCGCCCCACAGCTGTTCCAGCTTGCTGTGTGTGACACATCCATGTTATTTCTGGAATCCATGCAGGAAGCTGATACGAATGCTGGGGAAAATACTGTCTTCATATTAAAGAAAAGATAAAATCCACTGGTTGCCTCTTGCCCTCTTTTTAAGAGGTCTGAACCCATCCTTGCTGATGGCTCAGCAGTGCCACTAATGCCAGCTGGAATTGTCATCTGTGTCTCACAAATATCATGGTTCCAGAACACACAGTGATCACGATGTGCAAGCAGTAACAATCCAGTTAAGCAGATATGCTTCATGAATGTGCTGCATTTTGCAAACAGTGAATCTCCTTGTATCGCTTTTTCTCCATCACCTTTAAGTGTTAAAAAATTATCTATCCTACCCCTTCAAACTGCAATCATTAGGAAATAATTTGCCTGGATAATGCATGAACTTATTATCTGTAAATGCTCAAAGATACAGCAGGCATAGTTACATTTTCCTGAAATGTTTAACTTAAGGCTTATAGAGAAATGATGTTGCCTGTGTTGTTTTGATTCTGGAGTCAAAAATTCATTTATTATTGAGCTTTGTTTGACATTCCTTGAGGTTGAAACTTCTTGGGATTCCGAATATAATCACAGCAGATACATGTGCATCTCTTATTGCTTGGCTGAGCACAGAACATTCAGAAGCAACCCTAGAGGAAAAAATCCACTCCCTTGATGAATTCTTTAAAATCATTAATGCTTTCTGGCTGCAGCGTGGAAGCGGGTGGTGCCAGCAGAGCGATGTAATTAACCTTCCTTATAAATTAAATGTGCAAATGTGTTATGTAGTGCACAGAATTTGGATAGAATTATTTCTACTTCAATGTAGGTTTAGCTGGGAAAAAATAATTTTCTAACAGCTGGTCTGTGGCTTGGGAATTTGAAACAGCTTTTACTCTCCTTAAACCAGCTATCAAATACCTGGGGCTAAGAATGGCAAAATGTGAAATGTAGTCATATATTATTATATACAGGATCAATATTTCAAAAGGCCATCTAAGCTCGCTGGGAAAAGAGGGGTTTGCCAGTTTTTCTGCAAACCACAAAAGATGTGTAGCTCGAAAAATGTATTTTTCTCATCACTTAGAGTTTAGCAGACAGGTTTCTTTTTAATGAAAAGATGACAAAAGAATAAATAAACAATTGGTCATTAATTAGGAAGGCTCTTTAACAGCTGTGAAAAGCCCTTGCATAATCCATGGACGTAAAATATATGAGAAAAAACGAAAATAAAATTAATAATTATATGAAAGGAGAAAGCTTGCTTATCACTTACATATAAACTTGTGAAAATCATTCCCTTTTTTTCCTTTCCCTAAGGACAAGGGGGAGCACACTCCATATCTTTTGCAGAAAAAAAGCATTATTTCCTTTATTAAAGAAATGGGGTTGTTCCTTCACCTATTTAAAACAGAGAAACATGATGACAAGGCAGCAGATTGAAATTTCAGGAGTTTTCGTTTCATTTGAGGAGTTTGTGGCAGAGTCAAAAGTACAGCTGGAGGTGTGGCAACATGAAGAGTCGTTAATCAGCAAGTGCTGGCCGAGTAGGGAATCAATACAGCTGTTGGGATGGAAATTCACATGGCAGCATTCTGCCTGAATTCTGGAGAAATCAATGATGTGGCATGAAAAATTATTCATTATTGCTTCTATTATAATGGGAGATAAACACTTTTTAGAACAAAAAGTCCCTCCACCAGGCTTGTTTAATTTAAATTTTAAATCAAAACTGTTGCAGGCTTTATAAAAGAAACAAGTGCACGCTGAAAGGGAAATCAGATAAGTATTTCCATCACTGAATGCAGAGGTAAAAGTTTCCCCTAAAAGGGTCATGCAGTAATTTTTGGCTCTGTGGGGTGTGCTAGAATCTGGGGGAGTTTATCAGAACAGAAAGTACTAGCCATGTTGTTTTAAGATCAGTTTGAATTTTTGTTTCTCTGTTACTAGACATTTTAAAATGTCCTTACTTTTTTCCTTTCTTTTTCCTTTTTTCCTCTTACTTCCAATTCATTTGTTCTTCGATGTGTGTTTGCTTTTTATAAGTCAGTCATTTTTGTATCTATATTCACAAATACTTTATATACATTATGGGACATGGAATTTATTGTTTCTTCAATTTATAACTGATATCAGAAAACATGTACAGCTTGCCAAAACCAGAGAATGAATAGCAAGTTATGTTATGAAGTGAAAGTTAATTGGTACTGACAACAAGTTGGGGAATAAATACTCAGGTTTGTTATTCTTATACAACAACAGCCTTAGAATTTTGTGAAAGATTGAATTAACTGAAAACCACTTCTTAAGAAGTCTACTCAGCTTGTGACACTTTTAAAATGAATCCTAACCCTACACTAACCTGTATTGACACATTATTCCTTACAGAATTTGTCATTTGTTCTGAAATGAAGAAATAAGTGAAAAATAGAAAACCTCATCTCTTCTGTCCTTATGGATCAGTAAATTGGTATTTTGGAATGAATCATTTTGTAAGAATCCAACATAGAATACTACTCTCAAAATTTAGAAATTTTATGTTAGAAAACCTCATTCATGATTGATGTGGAAGCACAACTTTTATTTATATGTTGTGTATATAATCTGTTTGTGGGGGGCATGGGATTGGCATTTACATGCCTGAGTTTTGATCCTGCATATATCAGACAAATTAAGCACAATGAAGTGTTTTCAATGGAAAATATCATTTCCCCAGCTGCTCAGGCAAACTCTGTTCCCTAGAACTTCAGGCTCTAGGTCTGACACTTTAGTCAGGATGTGTTAACTGTGTGTTAAGCCTGGACAGCACAGATGGCACCTGGTTATTCAGGCAGGAGAAAAAGGGGTTGAGTCCAATGGTGAGCATTTGCTACAGAAACTGGCTTCCTTAAAAGTTGCCCTACTGTTCCCATAAGGATTTTTTCATTACAGGATGAACAGCACTGCAAAATAAAGAATGATATGCTGGTCACTGTATGTGTGTGCAAGCAGGGTGTTATCATTGTTGGGAGTTACAGGCATAAGATAGATCAGGAAAAATCAAGGGCCTGCATTCCTATTGCTTTATCCTTGTGGGAAAGCAAGTCATAGCTAATAAAAGATATTTGACTTCTTAGAAGGGCTGCTTAGCACAGCAGAACACCTGTGTCTGCTGCAGCTGCCATCTCTGACATGTATATCTGTATTAATCTCGCTGCATTTGTGCAGCTCTGACAGTGCTGAGCTACCCACAGCATCCTGAACAGCACTCCAGCAAAACGCACCCAGACCAGCCGTGTCTGGGAGGCATCAATATTTGGATGATAAACGGAGTAGGAATTGCAAATGATTGCCCCCTGAGGTATTCATCTACTGCCTCAGCATGACTTCAGGGAGCTCCGAGCCTCTGTTTGTGCTGCCTTTTGGATCAGCTAGTCTATATCAATTCCAGAGGTCTGCATCAGCTGTGATCCCACGGTACCTTTTGTAAATAGGATCACTAACCCCAATATGCTGCCCAGACACAAGTTCTAATAACAGTCAGTCAAGCCAAATTCCCCTGTATTCCAATGTTGCATATAACATTCTTCACTGCCTCCCGTGCTGTTTTCCTCTTAAACCTCATGAAAATGAAAGCATTCAGAACTCTAAGAAGTCAAACCTTATTTCAAGCATAGTTTTTCCTTTTCTCTTCCAAAAGGTGTGGCAAAAGCTAAGTTAAAGCTCACTGCAGACTGATTTGGGATATGCTTAGACCGAGATTTCAAACTCATTAAGTTACTTAGCCCTCTTATCCATCACAATTAGAGTTAGACACCCAAATATCTCCATGTCTAGACGTATTGATGGAAGATAGAGTCGTTATTCTCTCATGGAAGATTATAGTTATAATTAGGATTAAGGCATTGGCATGCATATTAGAAATTGCTGCGGCCAAAGAACCCCTTTATCATCTCAATCTGCAGTAGATGCAGAGACAACTCATCAGGGGCTGTTTGTTTCTACAAACTGCTTCGTGTAGGACACAGCAGCTGATAACAAATGTCACTCTGAGCACAGCAGCAGAGATCCATTCCAGTTCTGGCTGTAAAGGTGGAAAAGAAGCTGAAAGCGATACCTCAGCCAGGCTGAAAGGAAAATGAGCAGGTCCGGTTCTGACTTCTGAGCATATCTGGATGTTACAGTACCAGTTCTGCATTTATGCATCAGTATGTGCATTAACATAACTGTCTCTCCTTCCCAGACTCTCAGATGGAGTACTTTCCTTCTCTGTTCCTCTCTGAACGGCTTTGCATCATAGATTTGAATAAAATCACACAGTTTAAGGGCCGAGATCCAGATCAGATCCTGTTCACTTGGCAAGCAGATAGTCTGAGACCCTTTAGAAATCTGTCACAGAAAAAATAGCTTTCTTTGAAATGCAGTGACTGAGACTTAACTTCCTGAGCTCCTCTGGAGGCAGAAAATCTGTGAGGGAGTTCTCAAGAAAGAATAGGACAGTTTAGATGTTGCAGGACTTCCGTCACTTCACAGACTCTTCAGAAGAGCCCAGAGACTGGAAGAAAGGACAAGAGAAGGCTGAGAAAAGTGGCCAGTGGTAAGCAGATTAAGAGCCACCTTGTAGAGAACAGACACCAACAAACTCTGAGGATGAGCATGGCTCCTGATTGAAAAATGTGAGCTAAGAAATTATCCTGTGCACGTGTGACATGGAGCAGGCCATGGGGTAATTCCAAAGGTAATCAGATTTTGTAAGCAGGAGGTAATCAGATCTTGTAAGCTCTTTAGAAAAGGACAACTATTTACAGCAAATTTTTAAAATTTTCAGTGTTCTTAATGGTTTTAAAAGTATGTTTCAATTATAGCATGCTTTATTGTCAATATCTTGTGGGATTTTTCTGGAGTACTCTACTCCCCCTTGAGTTAAATACGTATTAAATTTCCAGTGTTTGGTTGTTTGATGCCAGTCTATGATGCAACAGCCACTTTGAAAGGTGTGGTTGCCTTATATACACTCTGATCCAAGAGCACTCTTCAGGATTTCTTGGGGGTTTTTTTAATCTTTCTGATGTTGGCAGGAATTTCTTAGTCTTTCCAGCCAGATCCTTAGTACATCTGGCCAACTGTTTCTGCATGTACTGATCTCATACTCTAATTCATTCCTGGGTGAATTACTTTGAGTATTCATAGAGCTTCGTGATTTGCTTTCTCCTTTTTTTCAGGATGTCACATTCTTGTTTTGTTTTGCCTGGGTCTCATCTTTGGGAGTGATGTGATTCTAAATTAGTTTCTGGCCCAATTTAGAAGAATTTCTTTCTGAGTTCTTCAGTTTTTGCTTAATGCATGCAGTACAAAATACTGAACCATAATACAGGCAGTATAATGGCATTTTACTGGCTTTTCTTAAACCTTACACCGTTGCACTCCTAACTGCATAAGTGGTGTCATTGTGACAGAACAGTGATAAAAGCACCGAGCAGCATTCTGTTCTTGACTCGGAGTTTATTCTCACTTACCAAGTGTAGCTATCTGTAAAAGGCTGAAATCAGAAGGACACCCTAGAGACTTTTGTTACACTCTCCCATGCCCTCCTAAGAAGATGTTTTATTCCTCTCATATACCACCCCCCAATTTTCATTGAACACTGTTTATACCAAAAGATCTTCAAGCATAATAGAGGCAAAATAAAATTTAATTAAAGTGTATAGTCGAACACAAATAATGAAAAAAAAGAGCTTTGTTTATTCTTGAGCACCTTGAGATATTAAAATACTTTTTATTTTATATATATATAACTTTTAAAAATATCACGGGGGTCATTTAAGGGGAAAAACACTTTGGGATCATTAGCTGTTCTCAAAATAAAAAGTATTCTCTTAGTGCATGATTCATTTCAATGAGTGCCTTGAAACCAGAGGGAGGTGAGCATATTTATCAGGGTAACAATGAAACTCCTGATTTCCTCAGGTGCTTTGAAGAGCTGCAAGCAATATGGTAACAGGGAGTACAAAGAGTTCTCTTGATGCTTGTTCCCAGCTCTGACTCTTTGGTGAGGTATAATGAGGTACCATAAAAAGGAAAACAACTGCTGATACTTTAATAACCTGTCCTGTAGGACAGCTGGAATTTCAGAGGTTTAGGTCTGTGTGTTATGCAAAGTATAAAGTTTATGAAGAATCTGTCTTTCTGCCCTATTCTTTTATTCCTGTTTCTTTTGTTTCTCTCCCCACACCGTATATTATCTTCCCATAGCTTTCCTACCTGGCACTTGAAAGTTTGAAAATTATCCTCCCTCTCTTAAATCGAATATTATCTAATATAATATGCTGTCCTTTGCTTAGATTGTCATCTACAGAGGTTTGTGTAGCTTTTGAAGTTCTCTTAGATGTGGAAATGCTTCACATATTCTGAATACTAAAGGTAAAAGCAGGGGTTTTCCACTCCCATCTCAGCATTTATTATCATTCCTACTTGCAAAATAAATATCTCCACAAACTACCTGGCAAGCTGTAGCTGCAGGCATGTCAGTCAAAACCAAGAAATAAAAACTGTAATAGAAAAGGCTTTTTAAACTATATTGGTGTTCCTTTGATACTCTTCAAGACCTTTTATTTGTGGTCAAATGAGTATCAACAGAAGTGTCTCTGGAGTGCATTCTACAATTTCTCAGTGCACGTGATAAGGATGTCATTTGACACATGAACTCAGCATAGTGAAACAATTCCATAGTCTTGTATTTCTGTAAGAAGTAAAATCAGTCTAATGGAAAAATAGAAACCAAAGGAATCATTACAAACAGGTTATTTGGAGTTGACCTTTGAAATAAGGATTGGGAAAGGAGATTGGCACAAAAGTACAAGCTTTATTCCCAAATACAACCTTTGGGGTAGTCTTTTATTGTTTGTATAAAAAGATGCCTCACCTGATAACACAAGTCTTGCTTCTGGCAGCCAGTTTGCTTCTAGAAAGCTTCTCAGGGCACACAACTGCAAGGGACAGTGCCACAGAAAGCCAAGTGTGAAAAAAGGAAAAAAAAAGTCAAATGAGAGGAAACCCCATGAAATTTCTTACCTGGGGCTGCCAGGTAAGATTGACCTGGACACATTTGACAGCACCACAGCCCCCAACAACCAAACTCCACAGTTTCCACCTCAGCTCAGCAAAGCTCTCGGAGCACAGAGTTGCGGGGAAGTCCAATGTATTGGATTGGATCATTTTCAACATCTACAGTAAACCCATTCCATAAATCTTAAGGATTCATTCTGACGTCAAGCACACATCCAGGGAATTCAGAGTGCACTAGTGAGTCCTTGGAATGTTGAAGCAAATTTTACAGGAGAAAAGAAACCTTCTAAAAGAAACGTGAGGCAAAGAGGACTCAAACCTTGAAATTTCGTCTGATTTCGTTTTGCATCTGCAGAGTGAGGTTATGATCACACTGCAATACTTTAGTGAATGAGATCACATGAAAGGCACAAAGAGAGATCCATGCAGATTCCATCCTCCAGGGCAGAACAGTGCAGGTAGCACCAGTGTAACTAGGAGTGATTGGAAAGCTCCAGTAAAGGTTTACATCTGACAAATACGAATGTAACAAAATAAGGAAAAGGAGAAGACTCAAGGGAGTTGTAGTCAGATGTATGGAAAGCTGCAGAAAAGGTTGATAGAAAAGCCTGGTTTTTCAGAGATTTAGTTTATTCAATAAAATAAATATCATGGTGCAATTCCACCTAGAAAATTACCAGGATGTAACTGTGTATTTACAGCAGCACAGAGAGAGCTATCAAAGGCACAAAGCAGTAGAAGTTTCAGGAGCTGTATAACAAAAATTGATGCATTCTAGTCGCAGTCCTGAAATTATCTTGCCGCTTCAAATTCCAGCAGAGATAGCAACTGTAAGAAAATTTGAGAATAAGATCATTCTTCCACACAGATGACATTATTTTTCTGCAATAAACATGAATTCACTAAACATGTTAATTTTAAAATTAATAAGAGATGATGTTGCAGATGTAGCCCTTAATTCAATAAACAGAGGTTAAATGATTTGCTGAGAATCTAAAACTGCTCTGGGGACAATTTCTGTGTTTTATACTGCACACACAAAGAATAGTTGGCAGAATGTAATGGAGGTATTTTTCATTTTGTAAACAACAGGGTAGATAGTGTGTCATTTACAAAAAAATGCACTGTAAAGTAATGCTGTAAATATTGCATGGCATTATTCTGATCCTCTATGACTGTGTAGATGCTACGAAAAAGAACAAGAAAAAATGCCTTTTTAAGCGCTATTAATCTGCCTGCTTTTGAAATTTTTAATATTTAAAGCAACATAAAGCCATTTTTTTCAGCCTTTAATCAACTTTCTAGCTTGAATATCTCTTGAGTTTTTTCCAGATTTACACTTCTGCTATTTATTTACTATTATTTTAGGTTGTCACTGATTCTGCAGCTACTTATGCAATAATAGAAAAGAGCTTTTCTTCTTACTAGGAAAAATAAAATCCTTCATTTGGGTCTGAGATTGCCTTTTTCTGTGCTATTTAATTTCTTCTGCTCTCATGAGCATCCATTCAGATGGATTACGAAAAATGCCTTGCTGCAGTATTAAGACTTTTTATAGTGTAGGTAATTTTATTCATGACAAGATGAGAAAGATTCTCTTTAATATGGCTAAATTTTTTTGTTCAAAGATCAGGTTTAAAGTATCTGTAGGATTCGACCTCTCTCTGACGTTAGATATCTGTATCAGTCTTTTTATCTCCATGAATAATTTTTCTATTTATTTGTACCAGAAAAATTCAACAAGCAGTGTTATTCCACTGTCAGTTTATAAATATTGAGGCTCTGGTTCCCTGCTCAGAGTGAAGTGATCAGGGAGTGGCTCCTGCTCCCTTTTGTGCCTCACATTTCTGCAGACCCTTCCATGCAGAGGTATGGGTTCCTCTGCAATAAAGTGTCTTTTTTAATACTTTGCTGAGGTGCACTTGGAAATACGAGGTGATATAAACATTTCTTATTTCATTTTGTTTCTGTTCTTCACCACACAGTCACCTGAATATCATGTGCACCTTTTATTTTCTCTCAAGGAGTTAGATAACATCGTTGTTTTGAAGTTGTGCTTGGGATTTGGAATGATCCAAGAAATAGTAGTCCACTACTCCGTGTTAAATCATTTATGTTATATCATTATATCAGCAGTTGTTCTACTTTTAACAGCAGATACTTGAGTGTACTTCAATATTTTTTCATTTTCATTTCTGATTTTTTCCTGAGTTAATGAGATACTTAGCATGCAGTCTTCCAATTTAACAAAATAGTGTACTCATACAAGAGTTCAATAGATATGTCTTTTTAGAGTTTACCAAGTCTTTCATAATACAATCAAGGTAATGTATAAATCTCTCACACAAAAATGCGTGTACAGCGTTTTATTCTTATACCTAAAAATATTTTATGTGCCCTCTACCAGCTATTTTAGTTCTTTTCATGTTTCTTAACACCCATTTTTTTTGCAGATCGAGAGAGCGCCTCTAATAAATTTTGTATATAACCAGGCATTCTTTCTATTGTGCTATGTATATTATAGAGGTGAATTTAAATCCCAGCCAAGAGCAGTGCTGATGATCCTGCTCATCCTTTGGTTATCACTGTGCTGTCAGAGACAAAGGAGCAAGAGCTGCTTGAGTTTCTGGTATTGACTCCTTTAATTGGAAAATTGGAAAAGTAGCTTAGAGTTCACATTTTTTCTCTGTATAAAATAGCTTTAAATTGTCTTCATAAAATGTCAAATGATCCTGAACCTCTTCTCGTTTCTATGACAACCTGAGTGTGGTGTAGTCGTAGGCTGGGGATCCTCTGAAGCCGATAGTGACTTTATTAAAGATTTTTGTTTTAAGAAGGGAGGTTGTCAATGGCTTCTGCCAGGTGAACTCTCAGACCACTGTTTTAGCCTTTGGTTTTAAATGTGCTGCTTTGTAGCATCGTGCCTATTTCTGTATCAACAGCAAGGAAGATACAAAATTGATGAGGCTCAGCTCGGATACTTCATGTATAGAAAAAGTAGTATCTTCAACTGATTTTCACTAACAGAAAATCAATGTCCCAGACAGTAATAGTTATGCACTTCTTCCCATTACCAAATATTTGTCTAAAAGATACAGCTCCATTTATTGGTGCATTTTTGAGGCCTAGTAGTAATACTAATGATACACTCTTCCATGACACATGCAGAGAGAGAATTGGATCCACAGTAGGTGAAAAATGAGAAAACTTTATTGCATTTACAGCTGAGTGTTCCCAGGACATAAAACATGCAAAGTAGTAAATTTTCCCTAATTGTGCTAACCTTAAAAGCCAAGCTCCTTTCCCAGGAACAGAAGAATATTGATATTTAGCTTTTTGTTGTGCTTGCCTCTCCAAACTGAGCTACGTTTTTGCTAGACTGGCTTGATCAGTCTGTACTCACACCAGATCATTGCAAACTGTACCTCATCTCGGTAAAATGAAAATGAAATTATTGGAAAATACTGGAGATTTCTGCTACCATTTCAGCAGATCTGGTTGTGATGAGGAGCATTTTATTTTAGAAGGCAGATTAAAGGCTTAGCTCTAAACAGGTAATCGTGACACTTGTGCATATGCTGGGTAATTAAAATGTACCTAATTTTGCTGTTAGGAATATCCCATGAAGGCTGTAGGGTTTAATCTGGCATGGAGGCTACTCCAGTCATCAAAGGTTGCATTGGTGTTACTGTGTCTGTTCATTTCCTTGAATGCAGCCGCTCAACAATATTTTTGTTGTTCTGCATTGATCAAATCACGCCTGCAGTTCAGTTGGTGAAGTGTTCAAATAAATGTTTGTATTAGTAAGGGTGTGGGTCTCCATGTTCAGCCTCTCACTCCACTTAGAAAAGATAGTTTTAACAATGGTAAATTTGGAGTGCACCAAATTCAGTCTATAATTTACCCTGAGTTATGGAATCAGAGACAAGGAAATAACATTTTGTTAAGATAACAAATATGGACAGTGGAAGAAATTAAATATTAAATCTCTGGCCTAGTCCCAGACAACATCTCCATGTTTTTAATGGCTAGCTCATTCAGGGCTCTGTCTGCACTGCCAAAGAATGACAATTGAAGAGAAAATTAAAATAGAAACAAGCTCATCCACTTAGGTGGAGATGACTTGGCAAAGAATGACCGAATAGGTATGTTTTCCTCCTCGAAATATGGATAAATGTGTCTGACAAAAAATCTCCATAAAATCTTTGTAACGTCAAGAAACTGGAATTAAGTCATTCAGACTGTGGATCTCTAAAATCTAACAATACTTCAGATTAATCAGAAATTTATAGAATCAGAGGCCCAAATTTCTACACAAAGCTTTCATTTTCACTCTCCAGCCCAGTCCTACCTCCTCTAACTTCACAGACACATCAAGAAGCTCTCAAGGGCTGGAGGAAACCAGAGCAGTAAGATTCCTCCAGACAGAGCGTGCATTGCTGACTGGGAGCAGCTTCCAGGGCTGGGAGGATGCTCTTCTCTAAGAGGGGTAGAGCAGCTTGGTTCCTTTGGGGTACAGCCTCAGCATATTTGAGTATTGGTTTCACTCACTGTCAGTAAAACAAGGTCTCAGAGCAATGTACAGGCCAGAACAGAATTCCCTGTTTTCAGGGGGAGAATTTGCCTCTGGAATTAATTAATCAGATATTGCTTAAGTTGGAAAATTTCTTCCTTCCCAAGTTGTTGATCTTTTATTAAAGAAATGCTGGCAGCGATCTCTTCTAGAAACAGAAGCTCAGATGTTAAGGAAAATAACTTGATTTGCATTAAATAGTGCTGCCTTTGGAAACATACCACAGCAAAATAAACTATTGTGATTGCTGATAACTCAGAGCAGCTTTAGGGAAAACATGTGGAAGGCTACAGTAAAAATGTTAACCAAAATGTTACTGTTAAATGATGAAAGAAAAGTTACTCAGTTGTCTGTTCTGTAAAACATGTAAGCTTCAAAATCTGCACAGGGGGCTCTGCAGACATGAACATCTTCAGGCTTGGGACCTGCCCAGGGTGAACCAAGGCAGTTGGGTGTTTTCAGGTTAGAAGTATAATTCACCATTTGGTGAACCACAGAGTGGACAGAGTAAAACACACCTTTATTACCTGGGAAACAAATTCGGTTGACAAAAATAATATGAATAAAGTATTTTCCATAGGACTTTCAAATATAACCAGCATGTTGCTATGTTTTTTTATGTACTTGGATAAAGTCAGAGTTGGAAGGGGAAAAAAAATCCCAAAGGATACCATTCCTCTAATTTATCTCAATGTTCCAAAGAATTTAGATCAATTCAAGTGGTCTTACCACAAACAAGACAAACAACTTTTGCCAAACTGAATCTTCTAAACAAGCTTAGGCATATAAAAAGAAATTTTCCTGTGACTTCTAACATTCTAAACAACTCCTAGAGAAAGTTTGCCGCAGCCTAAAACAATGATGATAAAACTGGGGAAAAGAGAGATAAGGAAAGAAGAAATACAAGAAATAGTGAAGGAACTGGTAATGAAAATGGGCATGCATGAAATTGTTCAGGGATCAACTTGGATTTGCAGAACTGGGAATACCTCTTTTGGAGACTGTATTTCTTCTGGAGAGTAACATTTTTGTTTCTGTCTCACTAAGCAGGTCACTCTGCAGCAAGGTCTCTGAGCACTTTGTTGTCTGACTCTCCCGACATCAAACATAATGCCAAAAGTTTAAATTTCATGAACAGTGCACGGGGAAAGCAACTTGTAGACTATCCATCATGGTAGGAAAAAGTGAGTTTTAGAAACATTTTAGGTGAATCTTGGCTTCTGAAGTGAATAGCAGAGTTTCCAGTGCTTTCAGCTAAAGTACAATTTCACCTTTGAGTTTTCTACAGCCTTCACAAAAAAAAAAAAAAGTCCATCATCATTT
>VWZT01011616.1:160980-173268 GCA_013397055.1 Pachycephala philippinensis
GGGGGGTTGTGTTTTGTTGGTTTGTTGTTTTTTTAATTTGGATTTTTGTTAAGATCATATTTTTATCAGAATCAGAGAAGAAAAACAAAATAGAACATTATGAACAGAATAAAAATGGGTGCAAAAAACTGAGTTTTAAATTATCATTTAAACCATAGAACAGATGAGACTGAAATTCAGTGGTTGTGATGAAAATGACTTTATATAATTGTCTAAAATGATAAAATAGGAATTGCTGAAACTGAAAATAAGATACATATTTTCCTCCAGATAATTTCTGCCCACTTGTTTTGTGATCAGTCTTTATTGCAGAATAACTCAGTCGTTTTGAAAACACTGAAATGCTTGTTAATCTAAACCATCTGAATGTTGTTTTGCTGGGTGGGGGTTCTGAGCATGCAAGTACCATCTTTGAGTGGGAGGCAGTGCAGTCTTTGAGCTTTTGCAGTCATGTTACTGCTGCTAAAATTCCCATTTCTCATTGCAAGGAAAGCAATGTTTTTGTGTGATATGGACATTATCGCAGGAGTGGAGCTCTGCATCAGGAGGAAACTGCTTTTGGGTTGCCTTTACTGTCAGTTCTTTATTTGTTATTTACTTGGTCTGGATTTGTAACAGGGCCCTAAAAGTCTTAGACTCTGTCAAGTGGAGTTTTAGAACTCTCAGCAGGGTAAGAAAAGCTGCAATAAGAATTATAACAACAGATATTGTGAGAGGGTTGTAGTGTGAGTGCTGCGTTGGCTCTCACTGCTCCTCACAGCCCGGAGCTGGGTGGCAGCTCCAGCCCAGCTGTGTGTGAGGCTGTGCCAACCAGAGCGGCTGCACGTGGGCACTGCCCCCAGGAGAGAACACAATCTCTCTGGGACTGGGACTGGGCCAGAGCTCTTTATGGGGACAGATTTCCTGCCTGGCTTCTCTCTTCCAAAAGCCTGTTCCTGCCATAACGATCACACAGCGTCCAAGAACTGCTAACACTGTGAGCTGGCATGAAGTGAATAAAGGAGGAGTGGTATTAGTATACAAATACTCTTAACTATGCATTTTATGTTCTTAGGATCACATCATTTCAGGAAGTATGCATATATTAGTGATTTCTAAGATGACTTCATGATTTTGGGAGTTTAAGTCATTACTGTCACGTGGGAGCACACTAGGGTGGGTGAGCCGAGTTATGGGTGTTCCCATCAGCTGGGGAGCTCAGGTAGGAATGGGAGTGCAGTATCTTTTTTACAGGTATATTAAAGTGCAGCTGGGCAGCTTGGTGAAAAGCAGTAGAGAAGGTGATACCAGTCCAGCTTCAGGCTGGTGCCTTGGGGTGCTGCGTTTTGCCTAAAGCTTTTATGGGATGGATGGAGTTGCCTTTCCTGCTGGCTAAAGGAATGCTGGCATGAGTGTGACTGCTCCTTCCATTTTTCTTCTGTGATTACAGCTCAAGTTACAGGAACTTGCTTACAGTTCTAGAAAGGCAAAACTCAAACATGCAGTAACACAAAAGAAGGAAATTGAATCCTGCAAAGGGTAAGGATAAATGGAAGTAATTTTGCAGGTTAGGTGCAAGGAGTGATACCTGTCATTACAGACCAACAGACATTTTATTTTAGCTTTACTCCACCTGTTCATTTGGCATTTACTCTGGTTTCACTTGCACTTACGACACTGGCCATGTCTGGTCTCAGTGTGCTAAGGCTGCCTTTTTGCTTCATTTTCTCAAATGAGCCAATTGCAAGGTTTCTTTTCATGCCTCTTAAACTTCTCTTATCAAGGGAAAAAATATCCCAACCAAACAAATAAAATAACCGAAGAACATCCTTAAAAAATCTTTTGGACAGACTGTTTACAAAAAATGTTCATATTATAAAGTGAACATTCTTGAGCCCCTGTTCAACAAAAGAAATTCAGCATTGTGGTCACACTTAGAGTCAGTTAGAATAAAACAATGTGACATGAAATATTTAATAGAAGGCTTGGGCAATGATCTTGTGAACGCTTTATAGGCATTCTTGGATTTAGGGAAATGAATGATCCAATTGATTTACAAATGTCATGAATCTGTACCTCTAGAGCTTGATAGAAGTTTTGAAGTCAATATAAGGGGGAAAATGGCCAAGAAGGGGCAATCCAACTTCAGAGAAGGCACAGAATCAAGCCTTTAATTTTTCCCATGTTTTTTGTTAACGTATAAAAATAAGTTATAAAGTTGATGGATTTTTCTTCCAGGCAGTTACTGACAAACCATATCTCCAAGTCTGGTCTACAGTCAATATCATCCCTATATTACTTAGGTCTGGCAGGGATCTCTATCCCCAAAAGGCACATATCTAATAGGGAATATTTTTTTCACCTGTAATTCCTATTTATGCATATACCTATGTGTAGCATATTTTATTTTAAGATATACATTACCTAAATATTTATACTCATTAGAGAGTAGGTGCATTTTACCAGCATCATTATCCTATCTGGCCTCTGCTGACTCTCCAGAGGATTTTGTAATATTCACAGCTGTCAGGTTTTTCAGGCTATCTGGTATTTTACAGTGTGTGATCACCATTTAACACATCCTTGAAGACAACAGTGTTTGCTCTCAGTTAAACAGAAAATTGAATTTTCAACTGATACGAGCCATTATCCCCTGAATTGCAGGGAAAAGCACCTGTATTATTATAGGATCATAGAATGGTTTGGTTTGGAAGCAATCTCAAAGACCATCTGATTCCAACCCCCCTGCCGTGGGCAGGAACACCTTCCACTGGACCAGGTTGCTCATGGCACATTACACGGGAAAATAGATTGCAAAGGGAATTTAAAAGGTGCCCTCTCCAAAGAAATGCCTTTTACCTCGCACATTTGACACAATATAATCATGGCAGATTTCTGACACTGGGGCAGGCCTTAACTTCAAAATGGAAATCTCCAAAGTTCAGTGTGAAGCATTCCTGCCATTTATTCCAAAGAAAGCTATCTTAGGAGAGCAAAGTAAAGCAAAACATGTGAATTGCTTCCCTTTTTAATACCACACATAATTCCTATTTGAGACAGATTGCTGAACAACATAATTGAATTGAAGAGCTCTGGAGGATTCATAAAAGAAACGCATGAGAACTTCCACAGTTCCATTAGATATATAACATGTGCATAAACCTGGACACTCAAGACCATGAACTGCTTGAAATTCAGAGTATCTTTCTGCTAAGCTGGTTATTTCACAGCTGATAGTTCAGAAGTAAAAATATGGTTTGTCTTCAAGAGCTGACTGTTCAAATGTCCTCAAGTAATTGGTTATCTGATATAACCTCGTACAGTACTCCCTATTATTCACCCAACTAATAAGTTCAGATGAAGACGGACTAAGATGGAGAGGTGGCCTGGAAACTGAAAGCTGTGAAGATAAAAATCCTTGTCCTGGATCTGAATACAACAGCTGGTGAAATTCTGATTCTTTGACACAAAGTCCCAAATTCTTTTACTCCAGTAGGAGCAGGTGATTTTCATGAACTCTTTGGTTTTGTTCATAATTTTGCAGATCATTTAAATTCTTATATCTTTATTATAGTGTTGTATAACGAACACTGCAAGTCCTAAAAAAACCAAACTCCTGACCCTTTAACTGAGGCTTGAGGTTGTAATGAATTTAGGTTAGAATTGTAAGCAAGTTTCCCACCAAAAAACCTCAAAATACTGCCATGTTGGGCATGTTGTGTGTGAAGCTAGGGCTTTATGAAACTCCAGTAATTTTGTAAGAACAGCCTACTCTATTGATTTAAAACAGGGGAGAATGGAGTTTTTCCATTCAAACAGGGATTAAGCCAGCCTGCTTTCCTCTGTGAGAAATACTCTGTGCACTGCTTTTAAAAATAGCTGGTTTAAATAACAGTTTCAAATCCTATAAAACAAATGGTTTAAAGAAAATTTCTATTTATGAGCAGCTTCATATAATACCACTTCCTATATTACATTCATATATTAGCATTCTATAAATTTATGCAGTTTATTATTAGCTGCTTTAGCATGTAGTACCAAAATCTAAACACTGCTCAGCATTCCTTCTGCCACAATTAAGCCATTATGAGCTGAACTCCTGCATTTGCTGTTGTATTTTCAGTTTAAAGGTTATTATTTCTTTGGTAATTGAGTTTTACTGGTTTTGCATAATTTGCATTAATTACAGTAATTAATGGTAATATTACTCTGCCTCTGTCATGTACCCAAAAGTTGAGCTTGTGACAATTCATTGTGAGTATTGGAAAGGAGAGATAATATAATATGAATAGCTTATAAAAACTGGTCTTAAGTCTGTCAGTGATAAATTTTAATGGGGACAAATAATTAGAGCTATTATTGCAGCAAAAAGGGTTTTAAAATTCCATTTGCTTCTGCCTTTCACATTGAAAAATAATTTAATTTTTCCATAAACCATAATACTTTGACTGCACAAGATCTGTAGTAGATACCAGTAGACAGAGATAGAATTGGAGAGACATAAAATGTTTTCCATGTATTTTTTCCTCTGTGGTGTATTCACAGAAAATTATTGGTAATGCAGGTAAAAGCATGATTTACCCAACATCTTGCTGGATTAGCATGCAGCAATAAAGGTTACACGTATGCATTGACCTGTCTGTATCCTTATTTACATGCACCAAACCTACCAGACCTAAATATTTTCGAGGTAATAAATCCTCTGACAGCACAGTCTTATCAAAATGCTCTTGTATGCAGTCAGAAGGAAGTTATTTCTTAAAACCCAGCAAACTTTTTGATCATATCCACACAGCAAATTTGCCTCTTCAGTGGTGTATAAACCCATAGCTGTATCTTGGTAGCTGTGTTTCATTTTCTTGATTTTCTGATGGGTTCCTTCTGCTGCTTTCAAATATTTAAAAGAAACATCATGCCTTGGAAATACTGTACGTGATTGTTTCATTCATTTCAGGAGAAAAACTGCTGCGTGTAAAAACGTTGTGGGTCTGGCCGTGGCAGCTGGAGCCAGCCGTGCTGGGAGCAGGTGCTGCACAAGCCTTTCCCCACAGCTCTGCCAGCAGAGCTCTCTCCACCCCAGCCAAGCTCTTGTCATCTCGTTACTAGCTGTCTCCTGGGCAGCCTGGCACTTGGGCCAGCTTTCTTTTGTCTTGATAAATTGGACTAGATTGCAATTATTTAATTCATTTCACTTCTGAAACACACGCACCTGGGTATGGTCACGGCCCCAAGGGCAGCTGGAGGCTTTAAATGCCCTGAGCAGCCTGCCCTGCCTCCCATGCCCGGTTCCTTTCCATCTGAGCTCAGCCTGCTCTGTGCCAGAGGTGTGCCAGGCTGTGCCTTGTATCCATCCCATGGCCTGTGCTCCCTGCTCAGGCTCTGCGGGGTGGTGCCAGCTGGAGAGGGCACAGCCTGTGCTGCGCTCACCTTTGGCTGCTGCTCATCCTCCTTCGTGGAGCTGCCTCTGATGCTCCTGGAGAGGTGTTTTCACAGGGAATCCAACGCTTTGCAGTTCTATATGGGAAGCTCAGAAATGCTAGAGAACTTATACAGTCACCAGAGAAGTGGAAAAAACTTTCTACAGATAGGTAACTGCAGCTTTTTATTTACTTTGGAATCCCTTGGCTAATTTTGAATACATCAGTTTAAGTGACCAGCTCGGGATCGTGAAAGAGCCATGTGGCTCAGGGTAGAAATCCAATCCTAATCGGCTCAATTTGTGAAGTGGCTTCATGTGAGAAAAGAGGCAATTAAAAGCTGCTAGTGTTGATTTTATAGCTGGTACTGAGAATTCAAGCAATATCTGTCTAGTTCAAGTTTTGTGTATTCACATCTGCTCCGAAAACAGACATTGTAATGTAGGAAGGAAAAACATTTATATCCTACTCGGTCATGTGTTTTAGTACCTTTCCTATAAAATAAATGCACTCAATATTTCCTCCTCGAACCCTGGGAATTCTAAAAAGAGAAAAACCACTATTAGAAGAAAACTGTCTTGAGTACTTGCCATTGAGGTAAACTTGCATTTGTCTTTTGGCTGCCAAAGGACACAGGCTTTTGCTGATACACACGTGTACTCTGTCTCCTCTCTCCCCAGCACTCCTGGCTTCCTGCAGCACGGTTCCTTTAAACTCAGCCTGGCCATTAGTTATACACTCAAGACATTCAAAGCCTTGAAATAGAAATATGCAGTTTTTGCTCAGTCCTAAAAAGGTCCATGTGCTCAAGGGAATCAAAGGGCAGTACTCCCAGCCACTAGTTCTGGCACAGCTGCGTGTGTCCTCACCTTTTGGTGTGAAACAAAAAGAAAATGGCAAAATAAAACTCAGCTCCATGTCTCCATGTTTATGTGGCCTTCCTCATCCCTTCCTGCAGCATCTCTGGTAAGATTGGAGCTTTGTGAACTGAATTCACTGGAATTCTCTGAAAGTTTTTGTTATTTGTTCAACAAAACCCAGCTGGAAATCTCAAATGATAACAATTTCACACCTGGTCCCCTAGACCAAGGTCTGTTAATCAGCACAAAGGCAATGTTTCCAAACTCAAGTGTTCAGAAGTGCCCTGTCAGAGTCTCTGGCAGGTGTTCATCACAGGAGGTGCCTCAATGATAATTCTTAACCAGGTTCTTTTAAACTATTCTATTTTGAAATCTCTTACCATTATTCATTTAATTTCTGGCACTGTAGTTTACTGCATTTCATATGAACCTGTGCCAAATTAGATGTAAATACACTCAATTATTTGTGTTTTAATTTCCTCTTGAAGATTCTTTTTTCATCAGAACTATCCTTTGTAAACCTCATCTACCCTCCATTTCTTCCTCAGAGGGCTCATATGAGTCCACTGAACTCAGAGGGAACTGTTTCAGTGTATTGTAAAGGCTTTCAATGAGCTTTCAAATGCTGCCTTCCATGTGGAAAAACAAGTAAACATCAGTACCTTTTCTTTGTTCTTTTTTTTTAGATAGGTTAACACTTACTCTGAATATCTGCATTCACTGAGACCATAAATGTGTTAATTTAGAACTCGTCAGGTGCTTTATAGCATTTTCTATTTGCAAATCTTTTCAGCGTGCTCAGAAGTACTCACCTCTCTCTGAAGATTAATTTTTACAAATATATTTTCTTCCTTATTTGTAAACTCTTTGTTTTAACAAATAACTAATCATGTTCATTTCTGGGATCATGGGATATTGATTTTGCTTTAGGAGTGGTTTACTCAGGTCTTTTTCAATACTAGAAAAATGGTTAATCTCTGATAACTTGTCATAAAATTATTTCCTTAAATGAATGATTGAAGATAACAACGAAAAAACCCCGTAGTGTTTTGGATCGCTATTGTTGCTCTCAGTGTTGCTGAAGTCCACAGTATCAAGGATATGGACAATATGGAATATCTGTGCCTATGAACACTGGCCAGACCCACCAGTGCCTTCAGATCCACCTTCTGGTTTAATCAAAGTTAACTTGGAACAAATGCATGGGAAGAAAAAAGCCATCCCCACAGCTGACCTTTGTGTAATGTCATTTCACCATGACTTCTTCTTCTATCAGTTCTAAGTATGCAATTAATAGAAAAAGAGGTAAAGGGCAATCGGTTTCCTGCCAGTAACCCGGGGGTCAGAATTTGAGGTAAATTAGATAATTGACAAAGTCCCTAAAGCAGACCCACAGTGGAAATGGAATTTAAGAACTAATAAAAGACATTTATAAAATTATGCACAGGAACTGGAGGTGCTTTGGAAAAACCAGCAGGCTTTCAATTAAAGGGACTGACACTATTGGAACTTGTAAATGACAAAGCAAGCCCATCTTTGGGGAAACAAAGTCTGAAACAGCCCCATTTCTTCCAACTTCTGATATGTTCCCCACATATTGTTTTAAATCTTAGATAGTAAGACCACAATTAAAGATCAAGAAAGGAGTATTTTTGTAACAAATTATAATTAACGTTGTCCTCCATAGAATCAAGGTGGATATGATTGAGGTCTGGGACTTGCAGCTTCAAGCTGTATGTACAGGATAATGTCTTTATATAGGGTCAGCAGAGATAAACACAATTGTGGGGTCCTAGGAAAGAATGGCCTCAGCTTGAAGTTCTACAAAGTGGCAAGGGATAAATGAAAGTTAAATACCAATATATTTATTACCTGGGTGGTTTTTGGGTATGTGGCGTTTTGGTTTTTTGGGTTTTTTTTGTTTGGGATTTTTTGGGGGGAGAGTGGTGAGGTTCATGTGTTTATTTTTCAGAATATACTCCCTGTTTTTGTGATTACCAAGGTTTACATTGCAAGCGGTAGCTGGTTGCAAACTTGTTAAGTAAAAGTAAACTGGCAGCAGACAAGGGATGTGGCAAAATGTATTTATATGACCATGACAAGATAATCTTCATGATCAAGTTCTCTGGACAAATGAAACAGAACAGCTCTGTTGCTTCAATGAAAAATGAAAGTTTTCTGTCCTACTTGATTTTTGTAGCTCCAAAATATGACCACAAGGGTTTAAGTTTGATTTTAAGGGATGTTTCAGAAAATGTGTAATGTAGAAAATGGCTAATACTGTGTTTACATAACGATCAACGATTCTATTTATTAAAGCAAACTTAGGAGGATCAGAATAGCATTTGTTTGCAGAACAATGGTCTAATGAATGACCTGGTGCAAGCTGGTATAAGTCTATTCCATTCTGCTTTTCCACCAGCAGAGGAGGTAGCACTGGAAAGAGGAGAGTTTTGCCATAATTATGTGACATGACACTGCTACAAGATAAAGTTCAAACACACCGCCGGGGATGAGTCTGATTATCCAAGCCCTAAATAATTTCATTTAGATTCAGTTCAGAGTAAGTCATGCTATCAGACTTCTAACAAATGGCAGGATGGGAGGCTTTTATCAAGCACCTGACACCTGAAGGTCAGCTGTGGTCCTTCTGGTTTATGGGGATGTGAAATACTGTCCAGGATGTTGTCATAATCCCAAGTGAAGCAAAGTTGTGCCTGGGCCTAATCTCAGGCCCTACAGTGGAAAAGGGACAAGGTGGGAGAGAGAAACACCTCTCTGCTGTCCTAAGCCCTAGAAATGATGTGTTATTTGGTCTTTACCCTTCACCCCCACTCCCTGACCCCTGGAACACTGCAGTAACACCTGCCTTTGCTGCCTGAGCTGGATGCCACGCGCTGGGGGAGCTCACAGAACCTAACCAGCAATCCAGGTGTACGCCAAATCCGGGGAAAGCAATTACATTGGAATAATGCAATGTAATAAATTAAGGTCATATCGACTACAATCAATCTGAATAATTTAATAGCACTGAAAACCAATATCACACACCTATTGAAACATTCATTACAATAATTGTTTAGGCTATATAAAAAGCTTATAATTCAATATGAATATTAACAGCCTCTATTTCCCAGGCAGCTAGAAAATTATTAGTACTGATGATTTTGTATGTAATATGGAAATTATGTTCTTAATGGCAGTGAATGTTTTATTGCAGTGAAGGTATAGAAACCAGATTTGTACTGACAATTATGAATTGCAACAAGGTACTGTGTACTGAATAGTTTCTTCCTAAGTCAATATTAGTAACGAAGTTGGGTTTGGGGGTTTTTTTGTTTGTGGAGTAGCAATGGGTTTTATAGCCTTTTTTCTGTTTGTTTTGCTTTAAAAGTAAATAAATAAATAAAAGCCCCACAGCGGGCTGTGAGACAAAAGCGAGACTGCGCAGTGGCAATATGGTTAATGACCTAAAGAGGTTTGTATTCAGTTGAGGTCTTTGATGAAAGTTCTATTTCTAAGGGACTTGCTGTGTTTGGGCCCCAGGCCCTCCTCTGTAAAAAGAGTGCAGTGTGTTGTCTGTGGGGTTTTTTTGTGGTTGGTTTGGATTTTTTTTTTTGTTTGTTTGTTTTTTGTTTTTTTTCTTGGGGGGGGAAGGGGTTGTTTTGGCTTTTTTTATTTTGATTTTTTTAGTTTTGCGGGGAGTTTTTTTGTTGTTTTTTATTTGTTGTGGGCTGCTTTGGACAGAGCTTTTCTTTGTGCAATCCAGCTGTAGAGTGGTCCAGTGTTGGCTCTTATACTCTAATAAAAAATCAAAGATGCTTTCTTCAAATTTCTTTTAGGTTTAGAAACAAGTAAGGAGATGTTTCTTTAAAATGTTTTAGAAAGTACAACACAAGCCATATTGCCTGGACTGACCCTGTTGTAGCATGACACATCTGTAAAGTCACTGACAGAGTCGTACCGAATCATTTTTATATCATGATCTTAAAAATTCCTCGTGATAGTTGGACACAAGCAGTAGATATTTCCTTCATAAAGAACTTCAGTAAATTTATCCATATACTTAGTTCCTTGATTTCTCAGGCACCCTTAATGACTTTATAATTGCAGATATTATAGAGGTCAAAGGGTTGCCCTTTTCATCCCAGTGGTAGAAAAAATGTTTAATTTTGGTTCTACTCCATCTGGAGCTAGAGGAAAAAATCACTGTAGTTTCTTACTTAGACATTGATCCTTGGGCATTTGAGTGTTTTATAAGGTTTGCTAGACACGGCTTAGTAGTATATTCCAGCTATGTTTCACTTCTGGTATTGACTTTTGGAAAGCACAACAAAACGCAGTTCAAGACATGAATCTTTGTTCTTTTTACTTCTCTGTGACAATGCAGTTCAGAGTGTCAGAGCTGCTGTTGTAAAGCTGTGAGCTCTGTACATCTCCCAGTGAGTGACAGTGAGCAGAGCTGATGCTTCTGAAATCCACAGAGAATTTTGGGAACTCTGGCAGTACACAGAAGGAATATTACTTACAAATAGATCTCTAAATGATTACATTATTAAAAAAAAAAAAAAGAGAGAGAAAAAAGCAATTAAAAGATGCCTCTCTCTCACTGCCTTGGCACCTATTTTATGTTTGTAGTTGGGCTATGCAGAAATCAGTCTTTATATTAATTTTAAGAACATTGACACTTACAGTTTGCCATTACTGCTCAGTATGCAATTGTATCAAACAAGCCAGAACAAAATATTTCTCAAATATTCTTGAATGTCTGAGCACATCTTTTTCATGACTTGTTACTAAGTTTTTGGAGTCTGCTCAGTGCTTTAAAGTGTGCTAGGAGAGTTCTTCCCAATAAAAACCTCAGTCAGAATGGGCTCCTCCTTTCCATTCCGATTTTCTGGATGCCATTGGTCACTCAGGTGATGCCAGCCTGTGATCTCAGGGGGTGGCAGAAGGAGTGGCTTTGCTCTCCTGAAACAGGAGCTATCTCAAAGGGACTGAACTGATCCTCTTCCTGCAGGAACCTGCTGCTCTGGATACAAGAGGTTGGAGCTAACAGAGTCTGTTTAAAGATCCTTTAAAGGTCCTGAATAAAGATCCTGCTTCATACTGTGGTTACATATTTATGGAAATATAACTGAGCTGAGTGATGACTTAATTTTGCTCTATTATAAATGGAATCAAAGGGTTTGTATTGTGTTGTTGGTTTGTTTTTTTGGTTTTTTTTAATGTATCTTGGAGATTTTACAAAAAAATCCCAAAGATGTTCCAAAAATGTTAATTTCATATTGAAAATTATTTCAGTAAAACAAATCTCCTCAAGCACAAGTAAATGTAAGTAAAATTAGATTTGAATGCAGTTTGATTAACAGTTGTCAGGGAAAAAATGAAAAGAAAGATTTCTGCATTTACAGAAAGTACTAAACGTATGGACAATGAGACAATTCCAGTAAATTAGCAGCCTGCTTAATTCATTAAGAATTCATCTCTTGGGTAATTGCTGAAACTGAAAATGTTGACAGCCTATTACTGAAATCTCTGTAGGATCCTAATGTGGAGTTGAGGGATTTTTCTGTTAAGCTGAATGACTCCTTAGAGTCAGAGAAAAGTAGAATGTTGGCTGCCACCCTGTAGTTTGCCAGGAATGTGTTCTTTGCTATTAAATTATAAGAATATAAGGAAGAATTTTAATATATAAAAAGGCCATGTTGACAGCTGCCTGAGATCTAAGTTTCTGAGTAATGGGATGCTAGAAATCTGTAATGTGTTGTCTTTGAAAAGTTAGATTCTCTGTCTACTGCCAGAAATCATCACATCTATTTTTAGCTTCTTTTTTTTAAAAAATGGTATCTCTGAGATGGCTACATGATAAAAAAGTCTGAGATTGTGCGAGATGGGCCTTTCTGCAAAAGGAAATTAGTAGTGTGAAATACAGTTGATTCACCTTCTTATTGCTACCATCTGTATTAAGCAGCATTTGCCACAGCCAGAGCCACTGTTCAACTGAAAAAAACATAACACATGGGGGGGGG
>VWZT01011616.1:173279-201546 GCA_013397055.1 Pachycephala philippinensis
AAAACAACAGAGGTGGGGGGGGGGGGGGGTTATATCCTTTTTTAATTGATACCTTTCACTGCTGTGTGTTTCAATTTTGTGCTCATCTGATTCTTTATGTTGCTATATATCTTCTGGATTGCAGCCCTGGCAGTAAATGACAGGGTAGGAACCAACCCCGTAATTCAAATGCAATTTAATTTTCAAATCCATTAGTAGAGTAGTTGTCAGAACAAGGTTTGAAAATTAATGTATTTTTCTATAAATAATGCAGTTCTATCTGATAGTGCAATCTCCCCTAGTATTAATCTTTAATGATCAACTGTTTCCACATTCCTCTTCACCATAGGTCTACTCAGAAAAAAAATCACAAAATAGACAGTTACAAACAGTATCTGGTATCCCCCCTCCCCTTGCTTTTAATGCCTGACAAATACCTTCAGTCTAGGCAGACACTTGGTAGATTTTAAAAAAACAAACACAGAAAACAAACAATAATCCACTCAAATCAGTAAATTGGAACTTAAAAATGATCATTAAATAGCACCTAGGAGTGCAGCATAGATAGAAGTGTCCCTGCATTTGCAGAATTATCAGGTTTGAGAGACTCTAAGGAAACCATTAGGACTTGGTTTTAGGGTGTTTTTCTTCTGAAGTTATTCAGCCCACTGGAAAGTAATCTCCCCAGGTGATCAATACTTTGCTCACTGCGCTGATTGAGTCAGCCTCCCAAACATAAACACAAGAAAATAAAACCCGCAGACAGTTTGTAAACCCAACCAGGCCATAAATGAGTCAGCACGTCCATTAAGAAACATTGACTTTCCATCTCTTCACATTTATAGTAAGTACAGATTGCAAACAGGAAATTGTTAACTCTGTGGGAGGTGACGCTAATTACGCACCACACTACACCCAGGAAGCTGGTTTTGCATACTACTTACTGCAACTTCATTTTTGGTATTCTCACCATGAAACAAATACAACTGTACCTTGCATGACGCTTGTCAAAACTGCCATCTTACCAGGAAGAGAACTGTTAGTGAATTCAACATACAATTCGGAGACTGAACTTTGTAAGATTTTATTTTATTATCTCTATATAAACATGATTATCCAAGCCTTTTCCATCTCTAACTGCTATTAGCTCATGGTTCTAAAACCTTTATTCATGGAAAAAACCTTAGGGATCTAACGACACAGGAATTATTTCAAAACTTCAGTGGTCCCATTCTGAGAAACACTGTGGACTGTCAGACAACGCAGTCCTTCCCTATTTCATGAGTACATGCAGCAAAACCAACTCCTACAGTGGTGCACTGGGGCCGTGGCTTTCCATCCACTCGGAGCTGGGACCCTCCATACTGGTCACATTGGGGCCAAAATCCAAAGCTATATGTGTCTAACATGCAGCATTAACAAATGCATGGATGGCTCTCAGAAGGCCTTGGTAGGTAAACAAAAAAAGTTTTCCCTAAACACTTCTGAGCCTGTGGCAGGACATGTCTACCCCCTCTCTACCACAGATGGTTCGTGCATATGCCAGAGAGAACTCGGGTAGATGTCAGGCTAAAAGGGCTCAGGCCCCCAGCTAAGATTCAACATCTTAGTCTGGAAAGCAAATGTGGGAAGAGATGAAAGAAATATTCTTGACCAAAAGACACGGTTCTTACATCTATAAAAGCCCACACAATTATCACAGGGGCAGAAGTCTCTTACACGCTCCTCGGAAAGGTGTGAGAAGATTTCTCCCTGGAGCCTTGGGCTACCTTCAGGTCCCTTTCCCCAGGACCTGAGAGAGAGGATTTTTCGATGTGTACTCCATCAAGAATGGATGGTAGGAAACATTGAGTCCTAAGTTATACTATTTCTTAGCTAGCGGTAAGTTTAATGGTACCTTTAACTCTGCGTGTATAATACTAGTATTGCCTTTTTGTCTTATCCCTGTGCAGTAATAGTCTGTTTTAAGTCTTATGTCTGTTAGTTTTGTGTCTATAAATAAATAATCCGTTTTATAATAGACTGAATTGGCCATTATTAAAAAACTTGCGAATAACAGTGGATCTTGGGGTGCTGGACACCTCAATACAACTACTGCCTGCTGCCAGAGGCCTGCGCAAAGGACAGGAGCTGATTTAAACCTACATCATCCATTCATAACAGAGCCTCAGCACTTGACATGTATTTCTCCTGTCTCTGTACCACTCATACAGGCAATTAGAGGAACTTCTTGGTTCATTCTTCATGTTGCAGCTCAGACTTGTTCTGAACTGCCTATGGAAGGCAGGGATTTGTCCCCGGCCCTGACACAGCTGACACACAGCAGCCCCAAACTCAGCTTCAGTCCTCAAGCCTGGTGTAGGAACTGAGTCCTGTTGCATGATCTGAAGTAGGATGTGTTCCCTTCTCTTTTAATGAAAGCTGGCTGTCCTGTCTGAATGGATAGTGATTAAACACAGCGTTCCATGAACTAACCAGTGAAGTGATTTCAAATGGCTCAATTCAAATGGTAAATTATTTAATTCCTAGAAAAATGAGCAATGACTTAGCTGTTTCTGTATGCTCAATTACCATCCAAAATTCAGAATAAGATCTTGCTAATGATTTCCTCAAGTCCTTGCTATTTGCATTTAGCAAAGCAGTGAAATGTGAGTTGTAATTTGAAATGAGTAGCACATTACCAAGTTGCTGTGCCTCTATGCTGCTGCACTGAATCTTCCCTGATGTGAAGGAGAGGAAGAAAAACAGAGTAGGGAGAGGCAGATAACTGAGTGATAAACATGAATGATGCAATGATTTCCCAGTAAAACAGCAACAAAAGTAATAATGACACTTAGTAATTATTGCTAACATGCAACTAACAAAATGCAGTTCTTACGTATTCCTTTATTGCTCATTTGAGCTCATTATTGCTCAAACTAACCCAGTTTATTCTGACTAATGAAATTCACCACAAGAGTACCTGACAGAGATTGCACCTTATGTATATTTGAATTCAGGGTGTTGTTTTCTGGTTTAGGATGTAGTAGTTTAAATATAGATAATATTTCTTCAAGTAGTAAAATACCTTAATTTTTATGGGGAAGAAACATTAAGAGGATATAGACTTTACGGAAATATGTCAAGCTTGAAAAGCTAGAGGGGAAAAGTGGCACTTCCTCCTTGAAAGACAAATATGATGATAACTGTGTGCGTTGTGTGACAAACCTTGACCCTCTAGCATACTTCTGAAAAAGCTTTTACAGTAACTTTATGTGTGTTATTGGCTGTGCTGTGAGTAAAAGCACTACAGCTGTCCATAACCTGTTCTCAGACAATCCATCTGCTGCAGGAATATCAAAATCTCCAAATGAGAAGAGCCACACAGCTTTCAAATGGGAGGAAACATAACTCTGCTTAACTGCTCTCTGTGGATTCTCTCTTACACAATGCCCAGTAGTGCAAGGCTGTCAATCAGTACTTTAATGGGGACATTAATTAGCTCAGAATAGCTGCTCATTTCTGGTTGATTATTGCTTCAAATGGTTTATCTTTAAATAAATTATTCATGAATTATTATGGTCATCCTTTCTTTGGCTTTGAGGAATTTATGTTACCTGATAAGTGACCAATCTTTTGATTTTTCTTCATTAATCATTGTATAGTGTTTTGTATTCCACCAGCTCGTTTCACCTTTTCTTGAAGGAGATGCTGACATATCGTTGTAAATAATCATTGCACAGTAAATGCTTTACACTTGACAGCTTTGGCTTGAGCACCTTGCAGGATCTGTGCCACCTCAGCATGGCGTGTGAAAGAAAGGAGATAATTTTCTTAATAAGTATTCTTTAAGTGATAAATTCTCTTTTATTTCTACTATTAGTTCTGTTAGTTTGTGCTATCACTTTCAATTTAACTAAGGAAAGTGGAGCATGAGTGTTTTCGAGTTTAATGTAATCTTTACATCTGTAAGGTTAAAATTTGCTTAAAGATCTGTTGTGTTGTGAATCCATCTGTGTGACACATACTTCACCCAGGGCCTAACAGTTCAGCCTCCAGGGAGGAAAATCTTAGGGCGTGCTCTGTGGTTTGCAGTGATCAGAGCATCAGGGTCTGTTAGGTAACTGAAGGCCTAGAAGAATATGAGAGGGAAACTTGTGACATTAGGAAAAGGCTGGGGAGGGGAAATTGCATGAGCAAAGTTTGAGAAAGGATTGGACAGGTGAGTGGTGAATTTCTGGAGTTGGGTGTCACTGAACTTGTAAATGCTGTGCTTTTTTTGTATGTGAACCTGATCTTGACTTTTCTGGTTTGGGAGTTAAAAAGGCATAGCTAACTGGCATACACCAACAGGAATGAAACATAGTTTGGGGCAGATGAAGGAATGGCTTGACTCCTGAAGGAAAAAGGAACAGTGCTATAGGGAAGAAATGGCCTCAGAATATATAGGAGGACATGGGAGGTGTGGGCGTTGGTTCTTTTGTTATTCATAAAATATTTTTTGACCAGACATAAGTTGTTGGATGACACTGCAAAAATGACAGGTTGCTCTGGCTGAACAGGGTAAATGCTCATCAGTGGAAAGTCAACTCATAAACATCTTGCAAAATACTAGAAAGATGCCCAGCATTTTCTTGTTAGTCGAGAAACCAAATGAGGTTTGGATCCAGTGGGATGGAATTTCAGACTTGTTTGTTGGTTTGCAGGACAAGTGCACTTCTTGACCAAAACCAAGCAGTCACTTGGAGCAGTCCCACCTTGAGGTCACTTGTTGGGGGGGTGCTCTAGGCTCAGTTCTAGAGAGGATTGCACGTTCTGTGGAGAACGCTGCTGCCAGAAGCACCAGCCCTTACGCTGCACTGCCAGGATTGCTGATTGACTGCAGGTGTGTGATCCTCCCTGGGACGCAGTGCTGACTGCTGCTCCTTGTGCCTAGGGAGGTTTGTTAAACTCCTCCCGACATGCCCACCTGCTGGCAGTGCTTAGAGCACTGTCACCTGCTCAGACAGGTCCAGCTTTGATGAGGATAAACAGAATCCATGACGGGAGCAGGAAGGCTCTGTCAGACTAACATTAGTACTGCAGTGTATTTTAGCTTTTGCATGAAAATCTTGATGTGGTTTCTATTCCAACAATGGATTTGCTTCCCCTGGGAAATGGTAGATCCAAAATGTCTTTCACGGCCTTTTGCACAGAAGTTGAAGTCATATTATATGCTTTAAAAGCAGCCAGAACATTTGCAATTATTTCAAACAGAAAACATATTGAGAGCCTGCTAAAATACAGCTTTCTGTCCTTTGGGATTTAATTTGCTTAGAAACGAAACATTCCCCTGAAGATAAATAGCAACAGGCATTGATTCTATTAACTGGAACAACGCTTCCAAATTAATTGAAAAAGATTTCCTAAAACCACTGTAACACTTCTATCAATTAAAAATATGTCCTGATTGGAAAGTTTGGTGCTGAAGAATTATAGTTACAGCACCCGGAAAACTTACTGAGTTAACTTTTAATTAAGCTATTTCATATCAAACTATTTTAATGAAGCTATTTTATATCAGGCTACTTTGTATCAAAGACAAATGCAGCATTACTTCAAAGAGTTCACGCTGAACATGAAAATCATTAACACTCAAATAAAGATGTGCCATATGGTTTGGGAGGGACTGCAATACTCAGACATGGGGGCAGCTTGAAGCTTCAGTATTTGGAGTCCATTCGTCTAGAAGGAAAAAATGGTGAGGTCTTCAAAGAACATGGACATTGTCACATGGTTATCTTTTGTTTTAATTCATTGGGTAATCCACTCCTGAGTAATTACAAAGTGCTTCAAATGTTAAAATAAAGGTGCAGGTGGAGGGGCAGTTGATTACTGCTAACCGTGTTGGTAAATAAATTATGGCAGTATAAAGTACAAAATTTTAGATATGATTTCTTGATCTTGGGAAAAACAAGTAGAAATGAAGGGAAAAGGTGTTCTTTGACAACAGACCATTGTGAGAAAGTTCTTTGCACTGGCTTCTGTCCTTCTGAATTCCAGGATGTTTGTAGATTCTAGAGCAGTGATTAAAGCCAAAATGGTATTTATATGGTTGAGGACTGGGCCCTGAGCATTTTCCCAAATTCAGAAGATTTTAATCTGTGACTAGAAGATAAAGTGCTTGACTTTTCAAATGAGACAGTACAGACTCTAGCTTAGAATACATTTAAATCCTTGAGAAATGCACATTAATGGGATGTGCTGGATGGTTCCCAAATGAGAGAAAGTTTTATGTAAAGAGAAAGAAATAATCAGGTACCTTGAAAAACCTCTAAACATGACTCCTGGACATTCAGCATGTGCACCAAAAGCTGACAAGTGTTGCCAGTGCAGCATAAATGCCAGAGGCAAATCTGTTTCCTTTTTTTCTCAGTTCACATTTCGAGATGCCTTGTGCAGGTTAGCAAACACGGAGTTCTCTGCTTTTGTTACAGGACAGTCATTTTCTCCAGGAGATGTGAGGCTGGGTGCTGCAATAGTTGAAATTATACATTAGGAATTTCATTCTGCTTTTAATCAGGAACAGAGCTGGAAATGCAGAGTGGCTTGGAGTGTTTAACTGTCCTACCTTGAAAATGCTTTCCAATCTTTCTGGAGCACAAATGATAAAACTAGAATTAATTATTCTGAGGAAGCATATAATGATTTTTTATTTTTTTTTTTTACCTCCTGAGTATTGAGAGCAACTTCTTTTTTAGTGAGCTTTTTTTCTCATGCCAGAACTTAATTTTTTTTTTTAATGTATAATTTGCTGGTACAGTAAAGAAATCATTAAAAATATAGAAAAATAAGCTGAGAAGATGCAGTAGCCCAAGACGTGACCAATAGCATTTATCACCTGGCCAGTCATATGGCAGACCTGGGACTGAGGTTAGCATGGGCGTTGAGGGGTCCCAAAGAAAACTGATAGTAGTCCTCAAAAATCAAACTGTTTAAGGTACACAGTTATATTAAGTATTTTATTTTTCTTTAAGCTTGTGCACAACTTTGCATTTGCAGGTCTTACCTGAAGTCTGCAAAGATAAAAGTGCCAACACACAGAGATTAAAAACAATTTTCCAGGTACTTCTGAACTGTCTGGAACTCGGAAGGACTGTAGATCTTGTGACACACACTGGTCTCAGGAAGTATGGGCAATTCAGATAAGCTTTGAATAATCATCAAACATTTTGCTGCTTACTGCTTATCTTCCATTTCAAACTCTGAAATATTTTATGCTTATCTGTCACAACAAAAAGGGAAAGGAGTCAAGGTGCTATCATGGTCAAAAAAATTGTACAACCATCAATAATAAGAGGTTTCTCAATGCTCTTAGACATTTCCTGGTACCTGCACCCTGAGGCTGACAACTGAAAGTAGGCAGAGGTTTGGGTTGTGTTAATTTAACAAAAGCGTTTAAAAATATCAGCTCTTATCTCTAGAAGTGTTAGCCAGTGCAAAGAAAAGATAAGATTTCAATTAACTGGAGGTGAAATATTGGTTCAATGTGTTTTCCTCCTTGTTTTTGATTGCTTCTTGTTTTCAGGATAGTTAAACATATTTAATAATTGTTATCTGAGTATTAAGCAATTATTTTGAAGTCGTGCTGAACTGAACCTTTTTCCCAACAGCTCTGCTCTGACATTTTGTAATAAGGAAATCTGGCCAGGTAGACCCAGTCTGGCAGAAGCAAGGGCTGTAATATGTAGTTCTCAGGTAAGTTACAGTGATGTTATTTTTATGATACTTCTTCCTTATATATTCTTATAAATTCCTGATAAAGCCAATTACGAAGGATTTTCTTTGTTTTATTTGTTGGTGTACTTCTCAATTGCAGAAAATATGTCCAAAAAACAGTATCACAAACTCAGAGCTATTTATCAGCTTTAAAAAAGCAGTTTAAACAGTTCAATGATATTTATGATAAAATTCCTTTGTGATCAGTATTTTGGGGTGGGGGATCTGTTTGTTGGCATGGTTTTTGGGAGAAAGGGGATTTTGGTTTTTCATTATTTTAACAAAAAGTTTTCCTAAATAACACAACAGGTGTTTGAAACTCCAGTAGTTTATTGGTAATGATCCTTTTCCATGAGTCTGCTGACTGCTGAGACCTCTGTTCACATCAGTTTTGCTCATGATAATTAGGATGGACTCAAACTGATCAATAACTTGTGACGTGTTTTCACTATTCCAAATCATCTTAGACCATGTTTCCATGGTGGCTGTTTTTCCTCGCGTGCAGCAGAATCACAATTTCCCTAAATCTAAATAAAACCCATTCATCCTTGAAATCAGGCAGCAATATGTGATATAAGTATTTATAGATAAATATATAAATGAAGAACTCATCTGTATGTAATGAGTGTTATGCTGGATATGATTAAGTTCAATTTGGCTTATAAAAATAAGCACATTATTAAAAAATACACTGTTCTGCTTGCACTTGCTTTGGGATAGTAATTGAAATGCCCACGATAAAGACAAACTGCAGGAATATGTGTGTGATTACTGACAGGATCAGAGAAGTTATAGCAAAGGGTCAAGGGATGAACTGCAATATCAGTGTTAATCAATCGCTCCCCCTTGTCCTATAAAAAGGAGAAAACCAAAATGTTTTGATGTTTAGTTTAAAGAGTATAAAGTAAGAACATCTGGAAGTTGAATTTCTTCACCCTTTTATTCTCCATAGTGTTATTTGTACATTATTGTTATTATTAGGTTAGTGGTTCATCTTTCTCAGGTGAAATAAATAGACCCAAATGCTTCAGTCTTGCAGTGTTGCCAAACCTTCAGTGACATTTGCAGTAGAACCCTCCCAGTTTCTGTAACACTTTTTTTCACTGTGGACGTTGGCCACTATGCCGACAGCAATTTTATCACAAAGGCAAGTAAGGACATGAAGTAGATGTTCTGTCTCTTCAGTGTGCAACAAAAGCTTCTGCTTAACACCTTCTACTGCCCTGTCATTGTGAGCTTGGGCTCGGGATTCCCAGGGCTCTCCTTGGCTTTACTTCCTCCCAGTACCCTTTCCTGTCCCTAAAGGACATGAACTATTCCTTTTATTCTGTATCAATCTCTATATTTAGCCAAAAAAAAAAAAATTAATGTTTTTTACTTGTGTCTGGTTTGCCATCAAATAAAGATGGTTTTCATCATGATTATTCCACTGCATTAAACTTTGTCTCAATCTTTATGTATCTACACATGTGACAATTATATAATTTCTTTCTAGTGAGAAAGTGAGAGCATTAGTTTGGTTATAATATCCGAACTTGGAGAAACTTCTTAAATGACACCTAATTAAAAGTAATATCAGTCTATAGGGTCCTTGAGGGACTTGTGATATCCTAAAGCAAATGTTTAGCTTGAGATCTGTTTTGTCTCCATTGGTTTGTTGTATATTCGGATTCCATGCCAAGAGATTGGTGTTTACAGGGGATGATGTTGGTGATAGGGGTGTCATTGAGAAAGTTCTTGTGGTGTAATATGAAAGGCAACTACCAAAGACTGTGCAACTGCTCTCTATTCCAAATTCTTTTCGTGACTGAGTCTCCCTTAAATTGAAATATTTATATCTTGTGTGAGGTTTTTTCTGTAGATGGTTCTTTTGGAGGAAATTTGTAGCCACTGGCTGTTGTAAGTTACTTATTCCTCTCTAGAAAGTAATCAAAAGCTGTCCAGACTTAGTGGAACACTTTCATAACTTTAGGGAAAAAGGTCAAAAAAAACCTCATGTGCAGACTTACTACACATTAACTGATACTACACAAGCTATGAAATATTTTCCACATGCAAATTTAGTGACTCCTGCATTAAATTACAATAAATATTAAACAGAATTTATTTATTTAAATTAAATTTACTTATTATTTAATTCCTCTTGAACCTATCCTACTTCCAAAGTTTTGTGAAAGTATGATTATAAACACTGCATATTTAAAGTTTTTTAGTTAAAATATAATTAAGTTTGAAGTAAAAAACTCTATTGCATAGCAAAGAGAGGGGCATTAACAGTGGTAGGAGGAATGGGAATTATTCCCATTATGGCCATTAACAGTGGTAGGAGAAATGGGCAGGTGGTTATAGTCCAAGATCTAAAGGATGATTGTGACTGACCTATATTATTTACATGAAAAAGATTTCACCTCAACTCTGTCACTTTTTTGTTAGATTTGAGGATTGCTGCTAGTTAAATGTAAAGTGTTCACTGAAAGAGCACCAGTGCTGAACAATACACCACAATTGCAGTTCCAGCACTTATTCCACCTGATTTTGTCTGGTTATTCCAAGTGCCACCTTTTATGAATCTGCATAGCTTCACACACTAACAGCTTAAATCAGTGTAAAGGTGTTTTTTGGCAGACTGAGTAAGTTTTACAGAAATAAATCTCTCTTACTTCCTCACTGCGGGTGAACTCAGATCTCTATTTTGTCCTCTGAAGGTGGTAATGTATTTACCATAACTATAAATCTTGTCAGGACCTGCTTTGCTTAGAGCCTAACTGCTCTAAGGAGCACTTGAAAAACTGGAAGGGTCCTGGTAAAAGACAGAGGTCCCTCAAAAACCTCCTCTCTGTGCTCACTCCTTTGCTCACACAATCTCAGCAGCACATAGCTGGGGGTGTGCTGATGTGTTCAGAGCTCTACCTGCACAATTTTCAAGCCAGAACCAATACCTGTAGCAAGGAGATGCAGTGTAGGTATCTCATTTACACTCTGCTGTGGCACCTGGCTTTTCTGGGCATGCACACAGAACAAAGCTTTGTGTAAAATAAAAATCAGAGCTAGGCTGTCACAGGGAAAAGTGCTCAACTTGTGGCTTAGAAGTAGGGTTTGGAGCAGCTTCGTGATTTATTAATTGTGTGTTATTAACTGTCAGTGAGCCAGTCATTCCTGATAGCTACAGGAGCCTGCACAAAATGGTAACAAAGACCTACAATTCCCTAAATGCTTTGTAACCACTCCTCAAATGTTCCAGACGTGCACCATGTGCACGCTCCCTCTCCCGCGGGCCATAGCAGCTGCAGGCACCACATCGGCTCCTGGGGAACAGCTTCTGCCCTTTACACACAGCTCCTGTTAGAATTTGGGGTGTCCCAGGTTTACGTGCACCTCGTCCCCACCCAAAACCTGCAAACCCACTAAACATGCTGGGGACAAAGGCACCACGGTCACCTGCACACGCCCAGGGCTGGGTCCCCAGGGCTGCACCTCTGGCTCACAGTGATGGTGAGGTGACTTCTGCCAGTGCAACCTTCTGCTCTGTTGTCCTCTTCTCACTCGAACATCCCCCCTGCTTGTTGCAAATTTCCATGATTTTAACTCTGCTTTTTTACTCAAGCTAAATTCAGCTTTACTCACTGTGTGAGAAGTTTAAGGAAATAATAGGAACTGGACATGTCAAAGCGTGATTCAGTCCCAGGAAATGACAATAAGCCAGCCTGCTGAGCTGTAACTAAGCACGACTGCCAGGGTGTTCCTTTGTTAGAGGGCAGAGGAGGATGGGAATGGGCTGACCGAGGAATCAGAAAGCATTAGAAACATTGTTTGCAATGAAATAAGAATGGAATTACTTGTTAAATCATGGCATCATTCCTCAATGGCAGTGAATATTACTCTCGGAAGCATTCTTCCTGCATTCTTCTCTGGTATACTTGATAAGAAAAAATTCCTGGAACTGTTCTCTATAATATTGATTTATACTTATCTGGGGCTCTGCAGTCAAAAATAGTATTAAAATGGCATTGATAGCATTGATAACGTGAGACTGAACTCAGTGTTTCAATAACTGGCTGCCTTCTGCTGGATGTGTCCTGACTCCTATGTGCTCTGGAAATTGAAGGTATGAACTAAAATAGGAAATTATAGAATAATTGTTTTTGAAAAAAGAAATCCATGAACTTGCACGAGATCATTTCATTTCTGAAAAATATAGAATATTGTAGAATGGTGGGTAGAAAGACTCCAAGGGACATGGTTCAGAAGCCTTTCTGCATATAATCAGGTACAAGGTTGGAAGCTTAATTAAACAAGAGATGTAACAGGTTAAGTGAAACACCAGGAGAAAAGAGAAAAATAGACAGCTATAATGGAAATGCATTTAATTACCAGTAAAAAGTTTAAGAACATTCTAAATATTTCACCTGTATATTTTGTTGAATAAAGATATGACTACTCATGAGTGGCAAATATTTGTCTGCAAATGTATTATTGCAGTAGGTAATTACTGTGAAGTTTTAGCTTGTTCTGTACCTATGATGGGTTTGATTAACAAGCTTTTAAAATGTTCCCAGTAGAGAAGGCTGTCAATACCACTGAGGTGTATCTTGTACTTTTAGAGGTGATATGAAGAGGCCAGTAAATATAAGTGTGCATACTGAAACAGGCTCTGCTTGTCACTCTTTTCTGTACCATAGAACAGGCATTAGGAAAAGGTTATTAATTTTTGCAGAGCTGGCATGGTTCCTTTGTCGCTGAAACAATTCATTTTAACCTGAGAAGACAGCGTGGTTTGAGCAGCTTCCTAAAAACTGCCAATAACCATTACACTCGCCAGAATTCCATAAATCCAACCTCATTTTTTTCCTTTGTGAGAAAACTGTCAGGCTATGTGTTCTGTGTATCCTGAGCCACCATTTCACATTGTCGATGTTATGAAATTTCTTATTAAAAACATTTCAGAAATGGATTTGCATAATAAAAATTGTAGAGTATAACCATAGATAATATTAGCGGGGCTGTGGAAAATGCAATCTTTTTCTGTCTTTTCGTATCTTCCTCTTAATGTGCAGAGAATTGTTGATCTTTCCTACTTTGAAAGATAAATTTGGGGTTATTATGTACCTTGTACCTTGATATCTTATTGACTGCAGTACATTATGAATCTTAGTCTGGCAGCCTACCAAGAACAAGCTATTCCTTACTCCAGTTCATTGCAGTGTCTGACTGCTTTGCGATGGAGCAAAAGTCCCTTGACAGATGTCCTGACAAAGCAATAATGAAAAGGTCATCCCACATTTCCTGCAGCATTTATCTTGTTTTTTTAGTGGCTGTGTACAGAAAACTAGAGCAAATTACACCTAATTAGGGAGACTAAGTTCTGCAATAAAGTAACGTGTCTTTTATCAAAGTTATTACATGTTCTGTTTGAAAATTCTGAAACTCATAAATAGCATCTTGACAACATTCTTATTCAGATCCAGTCTTAAAACGTTTTACCTTTTCTAAAGATCAAGGTCACCAACTCAGCAGTTCTTGTTTTATGGGGCCTTGGGGCCATTTTGAACTATTACTACTTCAGGAATTGTTGATTATGATTGAATACTGAAACAAAAGCACATCGTAGACATTCTGAGCAAGCCTTCCCTGACAGCATTGGCAGCATATGGAATGAGAAGTGCCCAATATTTAGTGACAATTATGAAAATACTTGCTTATCAATTACGTTATCTTCCCATGATAAGTCATAAATTATTAAAGGCTAATTCTAAAAATACTGCATGTTTGAGCAAATACACCAAATTTTGGTTCTTTTATCATAAAATTTTAATTTTAGAAAACAAAGTAAAAATAATTGATGATGCTAAGGAATATTTTCTGTGTCAATATAGAAAAGTGGTAAAGTGTAGAAGAGACTGTTCAGGAGCCTTTCAGCTGACTTACCTAGTTTTGCTGGACCCATAGGCTGTTAATTACAGCAGCAACAGTGGCATCATTATGTCACCAGTAAAATAAGGTGCTTAATTGTGCAGTTACTACACTGCTTTAAAAAGCCTTATTTATTTTCCTTTATGTCAGACCTTTTCTGCATCACCAATAGCAACAATAAACTTTGTTACATTCCAGCTTGCTCAATTTGAAAACGTGGTCCAAAATCAAGCAGGAGTTACAAGTCACTAAGATTGTTCCCATCACATTTTCTTCTAAATGGGAAACATAGATTAGGATTAGTACATTTGGAGAGAACCTACTCACAGTAAATCTTATTTTCCCTCTGCTTTGTGTAACAAGTGGAGGAGAGTCAGAATAGAATGTTCTAATTACACAGATGCAAATATTGGCTCAAAAATAATTTTTTATTTGTAATTAAATAATTGTTTAGTAATGGTAATTGTTCCACTAAATGCTTACATTTTTCTTTCTGTCTGTTTTGTCTAGTCTGGTGATTAATGCATGACATACTCAGGTCGATGACTAATCCAAGCTTTTCCTGGGTTCAGCTACCTTTTTTTCACAAAATCCAATCAAAATACAGACTGAGGGAACAAAAAGACCTTTCAGTCCAACTCTGACAGACTCAATGTCCCTCATAAAAATTACTTTTACATTCATATACATTCTATACTTGATATAATATACACTTAAACATATCTAGTGAGAAACTTTTTGTTACAGAAAAAGCTTTCCTCCAACACTGTAGATGACACAGCCCCAGGACTGATGAACTTGGCTTTCATTAAGAAGCATGAGTGAGTGTAGTAATTCAACTAAGACCAAAGCTGGTGAAATGAATGCAGCCTTGATACAGTCTCTTTATTCCTCTTGATATTAATCCTGATAAAAAAGCATACCTTTTTTATATACAGATTGCATTTATTGATGTATTTTTTTAATCTGAATCACAGGATTTAATTACAAATTATTTATATTTGTTTTATTTCATTATAAGAAGATGCTATCATTTTTAGGACTGAATGAAGCTTATATTCACATCTACTTTTGTGGGTTTGATCTACTCCCTTGACTTTCTTTCCCAAAGCTTTTCCTCATACTGTGGTCCCACCTTTGAGCTAAACACTGGGATGCCCTGTTGGGGGCAGGGGAGAAGGGCTGATCTGGAGAACAAGAGCTGCCAAAAATGATGTGAGAGCAACTCTGTGTGACTGGAACAGGCAAAACTGTCTGAGAGCATCTGCAGAAACTGCAGTGCTGCTGGAGATCATGATGATGATGACCATCATCCAGACAGAAGGGCAGCCAGGGAACTACAAAAAGACTTTTGAAACAATGTAGAAGTACCTCAAAAAGAAATATCAAAGATGTTGTGAGGTACACCCTGTGGGAGAGGAAAAACAAAGTAATTCTAAAGAAATTCTTCTCCCTCAGACATTATTTATTCAACTTCCCTTTCCTGAAAAGTCATAATTTTCATCATTGTAACTTTTACGTCATCTAATCCTAGAGGAAGAAGTACAAGGGTTATAAAAATGATTGAAGATTGAATAGATATTATACTAATGATTTAAGACAGAAATTATTAATAATAGATGAAGTATAAATAATTGCATTTAATTTTTTTCTCTGGCAGCAAACTAGGGACTAGACTCTTAGAAAAGAAGTTGTTTAATGCAGATTCATTTTGTACAGTTGAGGGTGTAGCCTCATCTACCTCAGTGCTGCTCTGAGACAGGCTCTTGAAATTCTTCCAGTTCTCAAATTACAGGTGTTGTGCTCTGCTGAGTTATAAACAATTGAAGAAACAGATCATGTAATGGGATGGAGGCCTATTACACACCAAGATGAATTGCAAAAGCGAATCGTGGCACCAAAGTGATAAAGGATTAGGACTTTATGTGCTGCTAGTGCTGAACCACAATTATCTTAGCCAAGAACGAGTAATTATTCAAAATAAAACACAATTTGCTTTCAAAGCAGACTGCTCAGAATATATGGGGTGTGAGTCTTCACTGATGTAAAGTAGTTTGGCTCAAAGGCTAAGTTCTCTGAGTCAGTGTGACCTTTTCATGTCCTTCAGTTATCAGCCCGTTCCTATAGCGTGGGTAATTCTTTCAGGCACTTTAAAAACGAGTCTGTAGAGACAGAAACTGCATAGAAATTTTACTCTAAGCCTCTCTGCTATCAACACTCATGATTTTTTTCTGTCATGCAACCTTTTTGTTTGTTTGTTTTTTGGTTGGGGGATTTTTTGTCTGTGTGTGTTGCCATCCTGTGAATTAGGGTCAGTGAGCTTAGACAAACCCATGGTTGGATGCTCCTGGTGGGCACCAATAGAGAGACACAACTGCAGCACTGAATTTTACTGAGCACAAAAAATTTTCCTCGAGACTTTGAACAGAGCTCTCAGGGTGCTGTGAATTTATCCTTTCTGGAGAAAAAAGTGAAACTCTATACAGAGCACAAGTAATTTCTCTCCCTCTAGGTGTGGCATTGTCAATAGAAGCAGTGATCCCCCGGATTTGTGCCGGACTGGAACACCTCAGTATAACATGGGGGGCTTCTGTAAACTTGGGGTCTGCAAATGTGTGAGGTGCAACGTGTCCTGTCCCAGACAATGCCAGGGAGTTGTTTTACAAGTTCCTGTCTGGTCAGAAACCCAGTGAATCTAACTCAAATGCCATCACCTGAGCTCCCTGCCAGCTGCAGAGGTACCCGTTACCTTGATTTGGTTTTAGGCATGAGCTTTAGAGGTTATCACCAAAAGAATAATGGGTAATTCAAGTGGTTCTCAGAATCTTTAGAAAGACTAGGCATCCAGTGTCAGGCAAAAATGTAAGGAAATATATTGAAATTGTGCCTTAAGATTATCAAATCAGCTTGATAGGTTCATGATAAAGGCACCAGGAGTTTTTTTGTTCCCCAGTGAATTTCCTATTGGGAGTGCATGGAATTTATATCAGGTACTTAACTTGAGCATATCCTACAGACACTGGCTGCCAGGATATTGTAGTGTTGCTGCATGACGGCAGGTAATAGAAACAGGAATAGAAGTGGCATTGTCATGACATGTAATTTGATAAAGTGTTAATTACCAATTTTCACTTTTGTTATATAATGTCATCTCATTTTAGTTATGTAATGCATTTCAAAAGTTAGTACATTCTCCATATTTACATGCTCTAATCAATTAATCTTCTACTGTTTTTAAAATACAACAAAAAACTACTTTTCACTGCTAAAGTACAGTTACTTGCCTGGCATTTTCATCCATACTAATGTGGTCTTACTTTACTGTTAATAGAATTTAAGAGCAAACAAATATGTTAAAAGTATCTAAATTTATCACCAAATATCCTAATCTGTTTAATTTTACTTATCCTTGGATTGTGTGTATTTCTTCAGCTGCAATGAGCATAAATCCTGTGGTTGAACTGAATAATCTCTTTGTTATTGTATCATTTGGGTATCCTGGTCATGCATATCAGTGGCGTGAATAATACATAAGACCATATAAATATTATTTTAACAGAAATAAACTCCTAAGGAAGAATTCACTAATAGAAGAACTTACTTTGGACAGGATTTTGTTATAAAATGATACTTCAATGGCTTGTTTATTGTTTTTATTTTTCAAAGTGGATGGTTAAAACTGAAAGCACCTGTGATGACTGTACAAGAAAAAATCCCCCAAATTTGTAAGGTGATATTTGTTTTTTTGCCAAATGAGAAAAAAGATGTATAGAATAAATTTATTATTTAGAGTTAGTGTTGTAGTGTCTAGAACAGTATTCTACGGCAGCAATTCAAGTACTTCATCAAAGAAAAGGGAACTCTTTGGGGGAATATGCACAGATCGTGAAACTTATGAAATGTTGATGTTCCCACAGCCACAGTGAATGGGAGATGGGGCTCGGCCCAGCTGTCAAGATTGTATTAATATTCACTGAACACAGAAACAGCTTTAGTTTCAACACCAAAGAGTAATAAATAGTTCATACTGTAGCTGTCACTGTGAGCGGTGTCTCCAAACAGAGCAGCCTCTCATTAAGGGGAATATCTGTGAGAGCTTACACTACATTTACAATAATTGATACGGCAGTTCCATTCCATTACTGCGGATATGTGTGGGGACTGAATACCTTTGATCTTTTGTAGTGATTTAAACACAGCTGTGCTGACATCAGGAAAGTGTTAGTGATGAAGTCTAGAAGGGATTAATCCTTATTATTACTAATCTAATGTATTTTAATGAAACTCAGGTTGACTGTTGTATTGTTAGAACCTTTTCATCCCTTAATGTACGGAAGGAGGAGTACAGATCAGTCTTCCTGTTCAGAAATTATAAGTGATCAAAATAGTTTCAAATGTGTCCTCCTTCCCCTCCTTCATCATGTGAATGGATTCTGAGTGCAGAGATGGATGAAAAATTCAGGATACGCTTGTCTCATTCTCATGCTTCCTGACCAGAATATGTATGTGCAGTGCTGATTTCTATCTTACCCTTTGTTTCATGTCATGTGACCATTTATGGCATTGTCTCAAAACTGAGATTTTAGCAAAAAGAGCTCTTTGCTTTCACAAATGTTCTTAGCTACATCAGGCCATGGTACCAACTGGATTTTAAACATGCTGGATTGCAATGGAACTCCTGTGGAAGTACCTGTGACATTCACATGAACACCACATGAATTGTTAGTAATCTGCAGTTTATATAGAATATTGAATTACTTATTAAGACAAATATAACTATATTCCATCTTCGTGATCAGGGCAGCTGTGTTAGTATGTCCTTGATAAAAACAGTGGGAGAACTTGTAAAATCACAAAGCAGCACCTGTGAGGAAGAAAGAGACAGATCCACTAAGCAGCTGGGGGGGGAATGGAAGCCTGAAGTCATGTTAATGGTATATTGTGTGTGTCTGTAGGTAGTAGAATGAGTAGTGGAACATCATGTTAAAATGTAAAAATGCCATGTCTAAAAAAATTATCAAGACCAGAGAGCTTGTCCTATCATTTATTTGAACGTTGCAAGTACACTATTACTGCAGTGTAATACACAGAATTACATAGAATAAATGGAGAAAAAGAACAATTAGTCTTTCCTGGTTTTTGAATTATGTTGCTAGTAATTTTTTTTCAGGACAACATTCGTGGGGGAAAAGAATGGAAACTTCTTGGTGAGCAAGTCAGGGCACTAGGTGGAGAAAAAGAAATCCAGTCAGTGTTAGTCAGCATTATGTGGTACTGAGTGGGTGGAATTTTGGCTGTGCTGAAAAGCTTGGAGACTTCCTATTAATTTATTTCATTCTTGGTGTTTGTTTCATAAACCAGAGCTCCCTGGTGTAACTGAGAAGCCTTCTACTGCAAGGCAGATTTGACTAATCTCATGGCTGAAACTCCACTCTGCTGACACCTTGTCCTTCTCCAAGAAAGTGTGACCAAAAAAACAGCAAAAGCATTTTCACTGAAAAAAATCTGTGAAACTGTAAAAATATTATCTTGCTGTTAGTATATTTTCTCCCTAATCTGTAAATTCTCTTAACGTTTTCCCTACAGACAACAAAGAAATGTAATGTCCAAGGAGATGCTAACCTCTATTTTATTTATTTTATTCTTTTTGAAGAAAAGTTTCTTTTTAATGCTTGCCTTAGATCTGGTTCAAAGCTGTAGTTGAAATACGAGCAGCTCAAAGAAATATCTGAAATATTTGGATCACTCAGTAAGAAAACTCCCTCCCACCTCTCCCCAGAGGTCAAAAGTTCAGCTTTCCCTATTACTGTGAAAAGATAGCTGATGATTCTTATTGAAGACTTAACTGTTCAATATTGAAATAAGTTCACTACTGGATTTGTCAGGATAAACTTGCATTGTTAACAGGAGCAAGTGTTATGCTCATTCATCTTCTGCGTAGATAAAAATGAGCAATTAACATAGTGCTGTGTTTTGTGATTTTCACTTAAACATAACACAGATAAAACTACCCACAGCAATTCGGAATTGTTATAGCTCCATAGGCACTTAAATTTGTGGGTTGTTTTACATTGATAGCCTATTGATTGGTGGAAGGGGTATAACTGTATAGCATATATGCTGGATATAATCAGTATTTTCCAGAGTTTTTGGGATTTTACTCTCCATGATTTTAAAAGGACAAAACTTTTCAGAAGTGCAGAAGATTTATCCCCTGAAAATTCAGGAATTTTTGTTTAACTTTTTTTAAAATCATACATGCAAGTGTATGGAGGTATTTTGTACTTTACTATTGTGTATATGACCATAACAAAGTAGCTGAAACCTAGAAGATAGATAAAGTATAAATGCTCTTCATCATGAAGACATATTGGTGATTCTCCTCTTGTCTGGTTTTGCTCTTAATCTCTTTTATCAGACCTGGCAATTCCTACTGCTTAGGTTGTAATATTTCCAAGAGACTATCTTTTTAAAAAAATAGCATAAAAATAAATTCAACTTTTTAATGGTTTATAAGTTTATATAAATGGCAAGTTTAAAAAAGAGTGTGATGTGTTCGGACACATCCACTACTCAAGGCTAGCATTAAGTGTTCTCTGCAAATCTCATTATATGCAGCTCATGAATGTAATTAACATATTAATTTATATGCAGATATCCATCTAAATGCCAAAGCATTTTAATACAGCAAGTTCCTTTCTACTCTTGAATTGGTATTGGGGGAAAAATGGGAAAGAAACTTGTTGGGGTCGGAATGGGAGGAATTGAGACTCTCATGAATAACATTTTTTTGATGTTATTAGTAGATGCACTTTCAGTTATCTCAGTTTACAGGATGCTATGTAGAAAAAAATGCAGATTTAAAAAAAAAAATTGCGCTTGGAATTTTTTCTTCAACCCTTCAAACAAAAATACGCTTCTCTCAAATATTAGTACCTTATTTTTGTGTTTGCATAAGGCATTGCTGTTTGTTCTTACCTTAACCATTCTGTGATTCTGCAATATTATTTCTAAATACCCTTTAAAAGTAACCCCCTATGAGTGAAACCTGGAAATCTCACTCCAGTCTTGTACTCTAATGGCAAGTGGGGAGCTAAACTTAAATCAGAAAATGGGTTTGGTCTGTGGTTATTTCTGAAATAAAATACTAAGTTATCTGCTGCTTTCCTTGGAGCTTGTTCTGAAAAGTGGCATCAAGGAACTGCATGTAACATTTTTGGGAAGTAGGTTGGGAATTTCTGCCAAATCTGGGTGGTCCAGTTAATTCCAGTGGAAACTGCACCTCTCGGGAATGTATTCCTGGCCATGGAATCTGGCATAGCTGGCAATACTTCAGCCTTGTACAAACAAACCAGCTACAGGAGAGTTACAGCAATGTGCTTTGCTTCTCTTTAACATAAACAAGAGACTGCAGAACATCGACAATCAATGACAAACTGGGACTAAAAGTTTTTGGTTTTTTTGTGTTAACCAGCATAAGAAAGTTCTGTCATGGGAGGTGAGACAAGGAACCGGTGAAGAAAATGAAGATTATATAAGATAATTAGTTGTCCTAGTTCCTGAACAAATACCCTTTCTCTCAGAAAATTGATGACCACAGTAAGCCAGAACTGTTTCCCAGGGTTACCTGTTTCCTATATGTGGGTAATTCAGAATCAACTTATTACTGAACTCACTGTACTACTTTTGGGGTTTCTTGGCTGGTTGCTCAGTTATTTTTTTCCTCATCTTTACTACACTGTGTCTGAAGTGCAGTATTTTGTTGCATCCCAGTAAGTATTTTCCAAAGGCATTTAGTGGGTAATATCGAAGAATAAACAAGTTTGAGGCAATCATTAGCTGCTCCAGAGAGTTCCCAAATGGAAAAGAAATTTGCATTTGAAAGAGAAGATCCAATCATAAAAGTTATGTAATCCAATTATAAACACTTTGTGATTCTGGAGTTCATGGACTGTTTGCCTTATTTACTAATGAGCCTAATTAAAAAGATCCTTGAAGCCAAAAATAATGGGGATGACAACTGCTAAAACACCATACAGTTGCCAAAAAAGAAGTGTTAAGCTCTACTTCAAGTCTCCAATTCCAAAAATAGTCCTGACTTTTAGGATGTACTATTCCAGAAGGAGAGTAGTTGTACAATTATGCATCCAGTCTTTATTTTCCAGAAGTTTGGAGTTACTGTGACTCGAGACAAATGACAGCAATTTTTTGCTGTCTTGATTTAACTAAATCTAATGGGTGACTTCATAACTTTGTGACTCCTGACTCTTTAGCCCTTTATGATTATCAGTTCTTCCCCATCAGCATAGTTATATACCTTGGAATTTTCACTATTTTTTTTTCACTGTTTTTGACCTGCAGTTCAACCATGGCTAAAATTTTTATAATTAAGATCAGGGGATATTATTTTTGTTAACTCGGTTAATGGCAATTTCCATTTTCCAGTTTTCTTGTTCCAGGTTTTTTAAAGAGAAAATATAACTCTCTCTCTCTCTCTCCCTGATATGTAGATTTGTCTGTCTGACTCACAGAGTGGATAATCTGGGGTCTTTCACTCTCAATTCCAGAGAATGAGAGAGTTTAAATAGTGAGTTGTCAGAGTCAGAATTTAGATTACTATGTGGAAAATCACTAATGAGTTATAGCTGAGTTGCTTAATGACCCTAAGTATAATTACTAAATGTTTGAAATCTAGGGATGCAGTTTCATTTCTAGTGTTAGGTTAGGAATCCTGTGAATTCCTGAATGTTAGGACTAAAAAATTGTTATCAATAGTTTAGAAATTGCCTTAGGCAGGGTTGGATATAGCCTTGGGCAAAGATAAAGAATATTTTCTCCTAAGAGTCTATTGTAGTAAAAAAAAGAAGAGGGGATGGTTTTATCTGACTCTACTCATTTTATTCTTTCACTGTATGTGAAGAAGATGTGGTGCTGCCTGCAATCTCATGAATTTAAGGTTTTTATCTATTCCTACCAAACCTTATAATGGAATAGTACAGAAAAAAAGAATGTGGTAAATGTTGTACTCATTAAGTGGATGTGTTAAAAAGCTGGTATGTTTAACTTGTCATTCCAAATAAATCTAGGGTTAAAGGAGTGAACTAGAAGACCCAAAAGTGTATAATGATGATATATGTAAGGCAGTCATAGCAACATCAAATTTCTGCAAGTGAACATTTCAAGATACTCTTTTGGGTAGCTTATTTTCTTTTTTCTTTTTTTAAAATTTTGTTTTTATTACTTTCCTTTCTCTTGCCGTGGATTCAGTTTGGTAAATTGATTTGTATGATATATGGGTCTGCGGGATCTGTGAGCAAACTCTGGCTTGATGTACAAATCATCCTCAAGCCTGAATTATGAAACAACACTGAATACTGGGCTCATTACTTTGTCTGACACGGCATTGCTGCCCCTTTTTTATTTACTTGACATTCCATCCAGAATAATGCTGGGAGAAGAAAAGCACTTCATTTCAGTGTGCTAAATGCAAACAGATTTTTACTTTTTCACTCTCTGTTGAGAAGTTAGAACATACTTCTACAGAATCAAATAGAGAGCTGCTAAATTTCTGAAATGTATATTAATTCCTGAATATATATTTCAAGTCTTTTTTCTACACAGGATTAGAGCAAGCTGGATGAATTTTGTGCAATGATTGCAGTGTTGTCCCAATGTACAAGCCTAGAGAAACCTCACAATTTATTAATCTTTTATTAAAATGTTTGTATAAAACATTTCTTTCTCAAAATGCTGCAAGAGCAAGAAAAAATTTAATCCTCTTAGGTAACAATGTGCATTCGAATGGATTTCACAGGAAAACTGAATGCTAACAGAGATATAATTGTATAGCTAAATGGCAGAGGTAATATACTTTTTAAAAGATATATTGAAATTGCCATGCTGTACACTTCGGGGATTCCTGCAAGCTGCCTTCAGAAAAGCTCTGGCAATAACAGACACTTAGAATTGGGGACATTTGCCATTTATTACAAGTTGTAATACAAAGACAAAACTTCTGTAGCAGAAACTTGAATAACGTTACACTCCTTACTAGTAGAATTAGATTACTTGAGTAGCATTCCATTAAGATGCTCAGCATTTAGGGCTCAGTATCTGGTGTTCGGTGCTCAGGAGCCAATTGTGCCTGCTGTTGGCACAGTGGAGTAGTTTTCCAGGGATCAGGATTATTTGCAGGTCACAGTACTGTACTAGTTTGCAAACAAACCAGTGGGTGATGGCAAGTCAGAATTATAATTTAATAGGAAAATTTGAAAAAAAAAAGCAATAGTACAAGAACACTGACAGTCGGGATACAACCTGACACCCTGTTAGTCAGGGCGGTGGTAGCAGTCCAGATGAAGTGGTCCTGTTGAAACGGTGATCCTGTAGAAAGGTCTGGTTTTTCACCTGAAGGACCAACAGTAGCTCTTGTTCTCCGAAAATCCAGTAGGTACAGGCTGTTTATGCTGTTCCAACCCGCAGATTATATCCAGGTGGGAATGCTTGGTTCCTCCCCCTGGGCGGAGCATCTCACAGTGGGCTGATGTAATTCCGTGAGTCATGCAGTGGGTCCTTGGTTGCCCATTAAACAGAGATAGCTCCCAGAGGGAGTTATCAGGGATGAGTCATGGTAGGAGATACCGAACATTGCCCCACCTGCTTTAACAGTTTGGGAAGATGAAAACAGAATACATGCTGTTGGTTACATCTTACACTGTAACCTGGGACAAGTACAAGCCCTGCTGTTGGCACCTGTGCTGAGAGCTCTGTGCCTTCTGCTCTGAGAGCACTCAGAACTGAGTGGGGGCGAACCACTGCTCTCTAAGGTACAAATCACCGCTAATCCCAGCGCTTTGAGTCATTAATGATTTTGATCAATTCTGTGGGAGTTGGAATTGTAAACTCTCTGTTGCTGAAGGATGCAAAGTTCCTGAGACCAAGATCAAGCTTTTATAACCAGAATGGAGCAGCAGCATGGAATGAGCCTGCTGAGTGCTTATACAATATAGAGCTCCACAGTGAAATGCCTCTTACAGGCATTATAAATCAATTTGGGTAATGGAAAACAAACTACAGGCAGCTGCTATTTGGAATTTATGTCTTTTTATTCTTTTTGTTGCTGTTTTTTACAAACATAATGGGAAAGTCAGAAAAACACATTATGTCAAGTAAACAGCACCGAGGGCCTGCAGGGCAGTCATAAAGGTGTTTAAATAACCATCTCAAGTGTTTGTGATTAGTAGAAATAAGTAGAAAAATAGGTTGTTCTTAGTCTACAAATGCACTTAAATCAAACAAAACTCCTGATCAATCTATACGGCCATTAGTTTTCTGTTCCTAATGTCATTAGTATCAGTGAATTGGAAAAATTATTGACATGCTCTGTTTCTGGCTTTCCACTGTGACAGATTCTGTGCCTTTTACTTACTAGCTTTACCATCAGTCTGAAATTTGTAGCCCAACTGAATTTTCTTCAGAATTTCCAATACTCAGATATTTGGTATTACTGCTTCTTGTTCATGTCACGTGAAAGAGAACTACGTACAAACACAGACTTTATTTCATCTATTGACTTCACATTTTCAAGAAAGGTTTTCATTGTTGCTATAAAATTTAAATGTGAAATACACATCTGTCGATTATAATTTCTCTTTTCAAGGCGAAATAAGTGATTGCATTACAGTAGCTGGCTGTATAAGCTACTACATGGTGAGAGGAGGCAAAACCTGCATAACTAACTGGAGGAAGAGGAAAGAGGAAACATCAATTAGGGACCAGAAGAGGTTTATTTCTTCTCTTAAATGGTCCAGAGTGTCTCTAAAATAATATATGCTTAGTTGTATTATTTTTAAAGCATTTTCTGGATACAGGCACTTGACATATGGTACAGGAGGGCTTTTAATTTCAGGATTAAGTTTTAAATCCTACTTATTCCAGGAAATAGGTCGAGCACACAGATACTAACTAAGCAAACAAGGGAGTAGGAAATAGGAAAGAGCATTTTTACGAATTTTCAATTGTGAAAGATACATGTGAATAGACTTCAACACGTGCACTTCTGCGTTCCTACAGGGTGTTCTGGAGCGACTGAATGTAACTGGGTGCATTGAAATGAGCACAATGATAAAAGCATCATCTTGATAGGAATGCTTGATCAAATAGTTCCAAAACAGACATTTCATTGTGGTGAAGGTTTCCTGGACCTTTGCAGTTCATGATGGGCATGATATATCAAAACATAGAGTCAGATCAGAGTTAAGGTGACTCTTCCAGCACTACCAGAGTTTCTGTGGATTTAAATGCAGTATCCAATTCCAGAGAGAATGACATCAGGTCTGTACTCTCTCCATGCCATGGTGGTAGGGGAGAAAGAACATGAAACGCAAAAGATTAAGAAGACTGCAAAGCACGGTAATAATAGGAAGCTTCAGCTAACTTTATAAATCTTGGATAAATGTCATACCAGGACAGAATGCTTGCTTCTGACATATCTAAAATTTGAGTCAGTCTTTTTTCGAGAAATCTTCAAAAGTAGATGTAGCACTCGATTTAGATCTGATTCGAGATGTACTAGAGATCAAAATGGACCTACATTTAACTTCTCTATATGAGAATGGCATCCAGGAAATTTCATTCCTAAAGCATTTTTAAGACAAGAATCCGCTTAAAGGAAAACGGGAAGAAAGAGATAAAAGGTTAACCTGGTTAACCAGGTTGATGATTCTCGATGTCAAAGAGCTGGTTCAGAGTAATGTATTTGACATTATATTGGAGTTAATGTGTGCTGCAATTTAGCAAAAAATGCTAGAGGGGTGACAGGCCAGCAAAATTCATCCAGCAGCTTAAGGAGAATGTTAAGACCAAGCTTAGAGAGTGAAAATCATTTGTGGAAAATAAGAACAGAAAATTGCATCAAGTCCAGCAGGTTCAAAACAGTCTTAACAGATTAATTGAACAGTAATTTTGAGGTTGAGCATGTTAAAGTAGTAACATTTTATAACAGCAAGTGTTTCAAACAGCAGGAGCTCTGCTTGAGATTTGTGGTGCACACAAAAACACACTCTCACAAGTTAAATGTATAACATATGTACTGTCATAACCTATGTTACATATTATGAGAGATATAATTTGTTATATACTATGTGTTATGAGGTACATACATAATATACTGCAATTATGTTATAAATACAGTGTATATAACTATATAAAGCATGTCATAGTTATATATAGTACATAAAATATCCAGCATACACACTGCATATAATTCTCTATTATATATTCTAAATTATCTCGTACAATTCTGTGATAGAAGCCTGTGCCAAGTGCACACAGTGTCTGTGCTTAGTCTTGGTTGAACTGTGCTGATCCATCAAGGGTTTTCAGCTTTGAATCTCATCTATAGCTTTTTTATGTTAATAATTTTTTAATTCTGGGAGTAGAGCATCAGATTCTTTATAAGGAAACGGAGAGACTCCATTTCTAGAGGATAACCTGGATTTTTTAATTCTATCTTTGTCATAGGATTTTATAGCCTAAGCTAAAGAAGACCCCATTCAATGCCAGTATATCATCCCATATTTGCTTTAGAGGCATCTTTCCATTCTGTGTGCTGTATAAACATAATGTCATGGGGTGCAAATAAAACTCAGAGGAAAAGCTATGTACAATAATGGGGAGATAATATTTACAATAATGGGAGAGATTGCTTGGAACTTCTCTAGAAACTGCTACAGGCTTCAGTCATTATTTTCAAAAAGCCCCAACTATTCTTGAATAGTTTTGTTCCTCTTCAACCCCACCAAAATTGGCTTTTTTAATGTATCATTAAGATTTTGCAATCTTAATGATAACAACAACCAATAGAAGTTGTTTGTACAAACCAATTGTTTGGAAAGAGATGAGCCAAAGGAGAGAGAATGAAGGCAGAATAAGAATGCAGAAAACCAAGAATTTTTATCTCAGAGAATGATTTATGAGGTAACATTAAGAAGATAAATACGTGCAGTCTGAATAAGTGATGTCTGAGAAAGAGCAACAAGCTGAGAGCAAGGGTGAACACTTGGATAAGATGAAACATATTCACAAGAAATGTAACGGCATAATAGAGTGACAGCAGGTAGTGGAATTTTACTCTGGCTCTTATTGTATTTCTTTGCACACCTCTTTGATAGAATAAGAAATGATGGCTTGATTTAGCAATCTCAGGGAGTTCAAGTTGGCAAAGTAATGACCTGCTTTTGTTGGTGGTTGAATTTAGAATGAATTCTCTAAGTAGTTCCAGAACCTTGAGGTTTTTTCAATTTTTACTGCTATATTTCTTCCCAAATATTAAAAACCTCCCACCTGTTATATATTCTTCCCTATGAAGAAAGTAGTTTTCAAAATTATTGGCTCGCTAGAAATACGTTTGAAGAATTTGAGAATATTAGTATTTCATTTTAAGATGTCAGTTTTAATTTTTAGAAAGATCTGTAAAATTTCTGGTTCATATTCCTTAAGAGTGAAGATGAATGGCCACAGGAGACAGTGATAACAGCTCAACTTGGTTTTTTCGGAAGGTAAATACCAGTAGATTTTTATACCCTGTTTCTTGCACAAGCCTGATAAGCCCAAAAATACTAAACCATTTGATTAAAAAAAA
>VWZT01011616.1:201567-299286 GCA_013397055.1 Pachycephala philippinensis
AAAAAAAAAAAACTGAATCAGTTAGAGCAGGTCCAGAGGAGGCCACAAAGATGCTCAGAGGGCTGGAGCTCCTCTCCTACAGAGACAGGCTGGGGTTGTTCAGCCTGAGGAAGAGAAGGCTCTAGGGAGATCTCAATTACTTCATTTCTTCCAGTATTTAAAGGGGAAAGTGACTTTTGACATGGGCAGGCAGGGACAGGACAAGGGGCAATGGTTTCAAACTAAAAGCCGAGAAATTTAGATTAAGCATTGGGAAGTTCTTAACTCAGAGGGTGGAGAGGCCCTGGCACAGGTGCCCAGAGAAGCTCTGGCTGCCCCATCCCTGGCAGTGCTCAGGGCCAGGTTGGGTGGAGCTCTGAGTCTGGTCTGGTGGAAGATGTCCTTGCACATGGAGGAGGGGCCTCTTGGAATGAGATGATCCTTAAGGTCCCTTCCAACCCAGGCCTTTCTATGATTTGTGCACTGAGAATTGTGAGAAAGTGAAAAATTGACTTTTAATCCGGGAAGTAACATGAGAGAAACTTACTCAGCATTTCTGTATATGCATGGGGCTTTTGTGATTAAAATCAAAATGGTACAAAAAGGTTTCTTTGGAGTATCTGCCTTCCGTTCTTCAGTGAGATTGAGCACTATTATCTAGAGAACCTCCCTCCTGAAATGCTTTTCTCTGTAGTCAATTTACTTTTATTTAATTATGCTTAGACATATCCTCATAAGGCCATTGTAGAGTTTAAGTCACTGCATATGCTGAGTGATACCTGAATGGGAGTTAGCGTGGGTATGCAAAATATTATTATTATACTTTCTTGGTATTCTTCTTAGGGTTTGAGCCAGCATATATTCAAGTAATTTCAGTACCTTTTGAAAGAAATCAGTCTTCTGGGATTCTTTCCTTAGTCCTTTCCAAAGGACTACTTACAGTTGTAGTCTAATTGTTCCAATATCTTTTGTTATTTACCTAAAAGCTGCTGGAATTTAAAATTATTATTGCAATTGTTTTCAAAAACAATTGTGTATCAGGTTCATTGCCAGGTTTGTAATTAGATCAAAGATGCTCCATTTAGTGTATTTACACTACAGAGCATCATGCACTGTTGAGGAAGTGTGGAGAAGATTTGTTTGTAATTTATTCTCCGTTCTATTTGAAACATAAAATACTAAACCAACTGAACCATAAGCCTTAGGTGAATAGACTTCTCTACTTGTGGTATTTACAGCTTGGATAAATTAGGTGTACATAATAACCAGCTGTCGACCTCCAGATGTAGTACAGTCAAGCTGCATAAATTCTGCAGTCTCAGGCACCGTGACTTTCCCTGGTGCAGGGCTTGGTGGGCTGCTGTAAATAATTTCATACCGTGTAAGCTAATTTCATGCCAGCTTTGTTTTTATTTTTGTTTTTTCTAGTAATTTAATGAAAAGCATGTATGAGTAGCAAAGTCTGATTCCAGTGAAACTGTCGGAGCTCTACTCTTTTAGAACAGGGGGGCAGAAGAAACCAGAGAATGTGACATTTCAACTGCAATGCTTGCAGCACGAGACAGAAAATTAATGAGTGAGGAGTCCTCACCTTTAGGAAAATTCTTGGTTGTAGTTCAAATATTACAGTACCAGTAATACAGTCTAGGCTGTTCTCCCTTTAATTTTGTTGCTCAGGGTAATGGTGGAGAAAGGTCTTTAATTTCAGTGAAGCTGGTGAATAAATTGGATTATTTTACCGACTATCAAAACGGCTGTTGTTCTCCAACGAGAAAGTTTCAAAAGCCTGATTTCTGAACAGGTCAAAAATCCCTTAACACATCACCTGTGGGTTTCTGTATGTCCTCTGGTAGAAGATGATTTCCTGGTGGTGTCATATACCCCACACTCCGTTCTCCTATGAACTCATTTTCCAGGTGTTATCGTTCATGTAATGAGTCATTAACTTTCAAGATTTTCATATCTTTCAGACCTGATGTAGTCTAATTTGGACCTCACTTGTCATTTAATCATGTAGATTTTTGGCTTTCTTTCTCTTCCTCCTCTCTAGCCGCCTTTTACACTTTTGATTTGTCTCCTACTTCTTACAAAAAAGTTTTGTCTTATATAAAACAGATTTTATCTTAACTTCTATTTAGATTTTACTTTAAAACATTAGTTAAATGCCTTTATTAAAAACTAATTACCACGTGACCTGCTAGAGCTTAACAAAAGCCTGCCAAAGACATTTGTCCTCACCTTGTGCTTCCAGATTTTACTTACTACAATCAGATATGGTATTTCTTAGTCTAAAACAGCTATGTTGAATCTCTGACTTACTTTCCAAGTAATCAAATTAGGATTGTGTTAATTCATGATAATGTCTCAGCCGCTTTATTACTGTTTTTCAAATCTGTCCATAGTTTGTTGAGGAAATAAATGAGAAATTAATTACTGATTTTTAACAGTGCTTGCCTTATTATGCTGTAGTGTTTCCAGGTTCACAAAGGAAGGGGTTTGCTTCTATGAGTCCAACTTCTCTCAAATGTTTAATTTGATGTATTGCCCTTTGTATTTTGCTCTGCAGTTTTTCTAGAGAACTTGTTCTCAAGCCTGACCTTTCAGCATTATGAAGTAAGACATGAGCATAAATTCCAAATGGTCGTCACTTAGAGTGATACTAAAATATTGCAGGGAAGAAATTACAGTATGCATTCTAGAAATCTCTTGTAAAACCTGCTTTTATTGTAAATGCTGTTGATTTAACTGAGCTGTAGCCATGCAGTGGCTGTATTGCAGAAGTGAACCAGTATTAATCTATTTTTACAGAAGCCTGTACAGAGTTTGCAGTACGACACTGTGTGAATCCTTAGACTCTTGAACTGAAACACAAAGATGAGCCAGTGCTGGCAGTGTAACCTCCCAGCCCACAGTGCTGCAGTTTCGTTGTCAGAGCTGGTGAGATGAGGTGGATCCGAGTACATTTGTATGAATTCCTTTGGTTTGCAGCACGCACACGAGCAAGAGTTCCTCTAGAGCTCCTCATTAACTTCTGGAATGACGCAAATTGTCATGGGCCTCATTCTCTCTAGACAAATGGCTCTTCACAACCTCTACAAGTTTAACTTTTGGAATTGAATCCATGTTAATTCTGTGTTAGCTAAAGGGGCTCCAGAAGCATTTGATGTACCAGATGCAGTCTGAGTTTCCTGACAGAAATTTACTGATGTAGCTTCAATTACCAGCTTGGAATGAAAGGTATTATTCCAAGTATTTTGTACTTTTCTTTGAGACATTTCTATGAGTTAACAGAAAATTGATTATCAGCTTGCATGCACATGTAACTATGCACACTGGAATAAATTATGTGTAATTATAGCCATAATAATATGATAATAAGTAATCAGTGAGTCTGAAGCTGCTCCGTATTAGACATTCCCTGTGTTTGTTCCATACAAGGAACCTGGCTCAGTTACCTACATTTTATCATAATCCAGATCCATAACCCGTGTTCTTCTCTAGGTGCCAAATAGCAACCATAAAACTCCTGCAGAGCTGTAGTAGAAAGCTGCAGGCTGCAACAAGCTGCAACAAGCTGCCACTTGTTGGTGTTTCACATTGTTCTTAGGTATCCCTAGGTGAACCCATTTCATATCGATTAACCTCTGCCACTGTTTCAATCCAAGGCATTATGTCTTCATGTAATAAGGGGCTATTGATTCTTTTTCCCAGTCTAATGAAATAGCACAGATGAAAAAATATTGTCCCTGTTTCACAATACTTAAAATTGTATTAGAGATGGATTTCGGTAAGCAGCTGACTAAAAGCACTCAACAAGTAATGAAAACCTATATTAAGAGGTGAAAAACACTGTTTTTCAAAGATACAAGATACACACTAAATATTTGTAAGAATTTCTTTTCTGTATGTATTATCAAAGCCAAAACTCTCTTTGAGCACAACTTTTTGTCTCACAGATTCTGGTCAGCACGTGGTAGTAAAGGTGTTTTATGTGTGAGTGAAGTTAAAATAGTGACATATAACGGGAGTGCATAGAAAGATAATTGTGATTTGAGAACTCAATAATGTTTCCTGTATTTCTAAACTTATTCAAGAACTGAGAGCAAAAACGGACTTTTTGTATTATGTATTTGATATAACCAGAGGAAATTTCCCTTCCTTTCAATCAGGCACTGGACAAGGCTGGAAAGTTTATAAGTGTTGTGTATATCCAGGCTTAAATTTCACTTCAACTCTGTACATAAGAGGTTCATGAATGACCCCTTCTCTGGAAGTTGAGAAAATATTTAAATACTTTACTAAAGTTGGTTGCATTACCAAGTGTTGTGTGCCATAAGTGCAGAGTAGATCTACGATGGTACCAGCATTCAAATCCACTTCAGAGTGAGAAGTAAGCCTTAAGAGTAAACTCCGTGCATCACTTATAATACATTTATTACGTTTACACTCTTAGTTTTATGTAGATTTCTGGGGATGTTTTTCACATCACAGTATCAGGAAGAGCTGCCTATTAAAGACCTAATCGGCCTCAGTCTTCACACAAGCACATTGTCATTGTTTGATTCTCTAGCAATGCAGAGCAGATACAAAATCCACTCAATTGGTTAGTTAAATGGATTTATAGTTGCTTGGCAATGCCAGAATGATGTTCTGCAACACCTGAATACATACTGAGAAGTTCCCTTTCCTGTTTTTGAAGGTTTTAAATTTGATTCCTAATTGATTCTTTTACATGATTGCAAATACAGATAGGACCCTTGCAGTGACCACAAAACTTTGGTCTATCTGGATTAATTTTACCCAGGATTTTTCTTTTCTGTGAATTTCAAAGACATTTCACCTTGAAACATCAACGATTTTTGATCATTTAAGTTACTTTGGTTTCTGCTTTGAAAGTCATGTGGGTAGGTCTCAGAGAGTAATTTTAAACCATTATTTGTAGCCTTGTTAAGCAGCAGGAAAGAGGAGAAAGAAGATTAGTAATTGGTCTCTGTCCAGCACAAACTGTTGAGATTGATTTGGCTTCAGGCTGCGCGTTAAAAGCCAGCCAACGCATTCCAGCCGTGGATCTGTGGCACATTGCGCTAACAGACACCGGGGCTCTTTGCCTCCCCTGCTCTGCACTCAGCTCTCACCCCATGCTCCAGCCCTGATTCTTTCTCACCATATTCCAGTGCACACCAGTGATGGCCCCATCACACCCACACTGGTACCAGAGCCCTGCTGGCACTGATGGGGCTCAGCAGTTAGGACAGATAAGTGGTGTCTTTGCCCCTTTTTTACCTCTGCAAAGAAGGTAAAATCCTCTTGGATTTGCACTGATAGTGAAGAATCTCTGCTGTTATGGACTGTGTCCATTACAGTGGTTGCAATAAAACAGGCTGAGCTTCCTCTTGAATAGAAAAATGCCATTTAATCTTACATGAAACATTAACTTATGGCTGGTGGTTTTGCTCCAGTGAAACTGCTAAAGGTTTTTTAATATGTATTTTAAAACCAAAGAAGTCTGTGCTAGTTCTGGTGGTTGGATCCTTGTGGTCTTCTCTTGGTTTCTGATTGGATCTGGTCAAGCATCCTGAGACATCTCCAGATATCATTTATGTGTGGCAAATGTTTTAAGCTTTTATACTGAGTACACACACTGCCATTACACACAGGGAAGATGTCTAGGTTTGATTCAGAGATCGTCTGTGCAGAAACCTGTTCTGAGAGCTATATTTTAGTCCAATTGCTTGTTCTGTGCTCGTCAGACTTGCACTGTCAGATAAATGTGTACTAAAACCTCTCACAGAGTCTTGCTGAAGCTGAGAATCCTTCTGTACTAGGTGCCTGCAGCAGAATGAGCAAACACACAGAACAAGATCTGTCCAACAGTCCCATCCCACTCAGCACATCTTAGGTACCTCTAAATAAGGGATTTGGAGTATTAGAGACCACCTAGTCACTTCAGTGGAGTGTTTTCACTGAACTGATATATCCGGTTTGTCAGCTCAGAGGAATCCCTCTGTTGTTGAGGTACAGCTGTTTGTAACAGGATAGGGCTAGATAGTCTCTGAAGAAAGTTCCAGATCCCTTAAAGCCTTTCTTCACTCTTGACCATATACTCCTTCCTTCCACTTCCCTCCCTTTGTCTGGTTCCTCTCCTTGGTGAGCCAAATGAGAGCATTTGAATGGCAGAAAGCAAACTCAGAGAACAAAATAAATGTGCTAAGAGGGAGAGAGAAGGAGAGGGTTATGAGAGAAAAGGATTACTTCTTTTAAAGGACAGGCATTATCACATCGGTTCAGCTATTTAATTCTTATTAATGTTTATGACTTTGGCTTCCAATGGACAAACAGGTTAAAAATAAATAAACAAAATGACTGTGTGGAGCATTTAAACCTTACCATTGATTTTAAGGATTAGAATAGAAGTTACATCTCAATGAACGTTCTGAATAGAGACGTACATACCTCCCCCAGTGCTCTTTCCCCTCTCTCTCCCCCCTTGATGAGGTTATTTGCTAATTTCCCAGAGTTCACGGAGATAGGGTTTTCCCCTTAAGATTTTGGTATATGTAGATGCCCATGTGTTCAAGCTGTTGAAGAAGGCTAGAAAGGGTTTCCTCACTGAAGAGCCTCCGTCAGCTATCACATACATTTTACAGGTGACTTCGTTGCCAGAGTGACCTGACAGTGGGTCCTCAATCCCAGTTCTTATATTTTGGAATAATTGCATGTTCAGTGAAACTGCATTAAGTCAGTGACCAGGGATTATCAGCCTTATGACAGAAAACCTTAGCAATTGAAGTTCAAGGCAGAATAAAGGAAGCAATGACCAGCTTTATACTGAAATTCCACTGTGTTTTCAGCCTTGCATACATACACAGAGTTCATGGATTTGAATGGTTTGTGGCTGTAATTCCACAGATAACCCCACAGCCCTGTTGCATAATCATGTCTATTTCCATAACCAACCAAAGCTTTTATAAATACACTGCATTTCAGAGAAATTTCATAGAATGGTTTCAGTTGGAAAGGACCTTAAAGATCATTTCACTCCAACCTGCCTTCATGGGCAGGGACAGCTTCCACTAGACCACGCTGCTCTGAGCCCCAACCAAGGCGGCCTCAATCTCATCCTTATTTTGCATTAAAAAGGATGCATGGAATGCTTTTATGTGATTAGCTAAAATCCATCCTTAAGAGAAACCTCTCTGCCATTGCTGTGTAAATCCTGGAATAACTGTTTATTGTAAAGGCCCCTCCTTGCTGTAAGAACCTGGCATTAGGACAATGTGTTCTCCATTACAATAAGTACATATAAAACACAAATCCCACTTGAGAGCCTAAGCTGTTTGAAGGGGTTTAGTGTCAGACACTCATTTCTGGGAGGCTGGATTAGGAATTGGAAAAGATGTTTTTACTAGAGCACTGTAGCTGGTACATTAATGTGTATCTGCATGTCAGGAATACAAAGTGTATTGAAAGGCCAACCTCTTCTATTGCATATGACAGCTACAGACATTTCTTTTTACACTGAGACACCGATGTTTACTACTTTGAAATGGCATTTTTTCCTCAACAAATCCCACTGGATTAATTCTTCTTTAAAAAAAAAAAAAAAAAAAAAAAAGCAGTACATCAAAATTATGTTATCTGACACTGAAGGGAAAGAAAATCTGCCTTGTGGCTATTTTTCCAAATCTGTATTTCTGGATGGTGTTTTTCTGGACTTGCCTCTCCTCTCACTTGCATGCTTGTGAACCAGGAGTGTCTCAGAAATCAATGATACTACAGCACTCTAAATTTAATGTAAGAAGAGTTTCCAGGCCTGTATGTTTATTCATAGACATTCACATGTAAGATACTTAAAACTTCTTAATACTTAGTTCTTAATGCATTAATGCATTATTGCACCGGCTATTGGCTTTTAAGATTTAGTAGTGTTTCGGAAGAACTGATTTATGAGTGATTCTATCAGTCTGTGCTTTTTAAAATGATCTATTCGTACTTGAAAAAGACTAAAGATCCACATTGATTTATGTAACTGGACAAAAATATTGTTTTTTCCCCTTAAACTTTATTAGAGGTGCTGCAATAATAAGGTTGTACATGTAGATCTGGCAGCCTTAACCTGACCTGTGCTATTGTCCCAAAGCTAAGGGGTTCATGATGATTAGTTTTTAGTTTATTAGCAAGCCTATTGTATTAGAGAACTGAATTTTGAATACTCAGAGCTCTGAGTCTTTATGATCACAGAAATGAAGCAGATAACAGGCATTTCTACCTGTAGCAAATTTCCACCAAGTAGCAATGACACAGACAGGATGAACAGGATGAACTTACAGTCATTTACAATTCTTTACATTTTCAAGGTTATTTTGCAAGCAACACCCCTGAAAAAGCCCAAACTCAACTTTTTAAAGAAAAATGACTCTCTCCTTTGTATATCATATTTATTTGTGTCTATAAATTATGCCCAGATGTAAATGGGCATTTATCTTGAGAAGTACTGGGGGGGTGGTTGCATCAGAAATATCAACACACATCTTCAATGCTTCATTTAATAGAAAGTGTAATATATGGGATTTAATGACACCAGACTTTATGACATGTTTAGACTTAGTATTAACCATTGAATACCCTTAGTTACAGTTGGCTTTTAGGCAAGAACTGGAATAATGTGAATTTAGTGTTTATTTTTTTTCATTTCCAGCTTTATGGACATTGGTGTAATGGTAATTAGAAGTCAAGAATAAAGCAAAAGATGATCAAATTAGCGTTCATCTAATGACTTATTTTGTAATGTTGATGAACAATACAGTAGTTTTAAACCACCTTTAAACTGGTACTGCTGAGGAAAAATACTTTTAAATAACGTAAATGCTGAGTAAATTGCAATCAGGCCAGTGAAAGCATTTTATGACTACCACATTACCTTCTGCCACTTTTGAGGAAATCCTAAGAGTAGAGGAGGAAAGAATGTTTCCAGTATCATTTGCTTAAAAAAAATGATCAAGTGCCCCAGGAATATTGATGCTTACATGCAAATTGGATTGCTAAGTTATGATGGCACAAACATTCCCCCATTCTTGCCCCAGAAAATTAAAACCAGACCTATCTATTGTTAACCAAACATAGCAAAATACTGTTTGATCACACTTTATATGTATAAAATTTGTGAATATGGAGAGGAATTTTAAATGCCTGCTGAGCTGGACTCAGCAAAATTTTTGCCACACTGTCTTTTTACAGATGTGATACAGAGATGGTTAAGCTCTGCAGTCAATACTTCTGCTGCTTTACTGCTGTTCCCCAGCGGGAAGGAGGACAAAACACAAAATCTCCTTTTTCTCTCTCTTTTCTGTCCTCCTTTGACAGTCATAAGTCTTAGATAGAAGTAGAATCCAGTAGGAGTTTAAAGTATTTGAGAAAAACTGCTTGTGTTCTTCCCTGTCAGCAGCTAAATCATGGTGTAGGGCAAGGCACAGAATGCCCCTGTCCCCGAGGAGCCGTGTCCAGCACCCTGCTCAGTGCAGGGTCAGCACCGAGGTCACATCAGCTGGGGCTGGGCACGGCTCCCTGGAAATCACTGCAGTCCCCCTGATTCACACACAGGCTTCACCAACAGCAAACGATGGGGTGGCTGCTGTTTGTTGCCTTTCTCATTTCACTGCACACCTTGCCTGTGCTTTGGCTTTGGCCACCTTTTGTCCATGGCCTTCGCAAGTAAGTGAGGTAACAAAAATTCCCCCTGAATTTTGAATGTTTTACCTTTGGGCAGTAAGATCGAGTTGTCTGACGAAAGTTTCCTTGCAGCTTTCAGACATTGGTTCCCCATTGCCACCCCCCTGCCAGCCCTGTTATTGAAATGGTAATAATATTTAATTTGTTGTACATGCTGTTCAGATGTTGCTCAAAGACTCCACTGTCAAAAATCCTGTCCTATTTACACGTCTCTACAATCTCCTCTTAACCAGCTCGTCTGCCACTTTCTAATTAGCTTTAATAAACTTTAAATTCTTCTGCAAGGAGCTGATCCACAGCTGGATGGGTTGTCACATTCTCACACTGATGAATATTGGGTAGTTTTCTATCTAGCTTCCTTAAAATGGACACAGTATTTGTGTCCCAGAAACAGCAAATTCTATTACTGAAGCAGCAAATAGTAGAATTTACAAAGATTTTCCTTCTCGAGGTCAGGTTGGGGAAAAGAGGAGATAGCAGTTCTTGGTTTTGTAAAAGGTAGTGTTTGATCCTGAGCCGTGTATATTTTACAGATGATGGAAGAAGAGTAAAATAAATCATTATGAAAACCTGCAGAAAGCTGCTGCTTGTGTTAGAACAAAGAGCTTTCTGCTAAAACAGTGCCAAATACAACAATATGAAAATTACGTAACACAGTCCCTAACTGGCTACTACTGGCTGGAAGTTGTAGGATTAAAGTTGCTAAAATATTTGGCAGTATTCATAAAGTTGCATGATTTTAGAGCAAGACGCATGTTATCTATACACTTTTCAAAAAGCAATGTTGGTGAAGGAAAATGGTACAGAAAGCAACGGAAATAATACAAATATCACCCACCTCTGAAATGAATTAACTTTATAGTGCCAACTTTATTTGTGTTGGTATCATTTAATACAATTTCAGTGATAGATTATCCTTTTTTTTTGACAGTCTGAGCATGTCAGATGATTGCAAATAAGAAATTAGAAATCTGGTGATGTTTTTACTGCACCTATGGACAGACAACCTAAGTTTGTGCTCCTGCAGTGGTGTGCAGTAAGAGAGGGCAGATCTCTCTGGCCCTCAAAACTCATATTCAAGCCACTGCACAAGTAACTCAGTTTCCCATCTATTAATGCTAAATCTCATTAGAAATTGTGTGGAATCAAAGGTCTGACTTTTTATTTATATATTGATCCAAATTAATTTCCACTAAAGGTGCCTTGATTTCAGTGCTTTTAAATAAGATTTTTCATTCAGTAAGAGCACTGGCACTGCCTCAGAAGGCAGGATTTTCTTAGAGACCTTCACTGTCTCATTTGGTCAAGTGTCTTTTTGTGACATTTGGCTGAGACAAAGCTGCTTTTGATAACACAACTCAGCAGAGTTCTAAAAATAACATTTTTCCAGTATAATTTTGGTAACTGCTGGGATTTCGTGGCATAGTAGGTAATAAATTTGTTTAAAAAGAAATGTCATCAGACATCTGCTTCTCAGAAACCTATTTATTAATTGATATTTTCTTGTCATTTTTACCTGCAACAAATCTAGGTAGAGGAATATCTTGGTCATGCAGGTTTGTTTAAGTAGTGTAACAAGTATGCGATTAATTAATTAATTTAGGATAAGAGATAAAGAAAAACTTGCATAGCTGAAAATTTCAGGGAAGCTTGGCAGAAACATGATTAGCATGCAGAACTAAAATTGAAAACAGAACTTATGACTTCTTCCAAATGGTCATCCTTTTCAATGAAAAAAATTTATTTTAATATGGTAAAGAAAGTTTCTATAGAGTTTGTGTCCATTTATCAAAACTGTGAAACACAAATGTGAATTGTATTGTGGATGTCTCTAAATGCAAATTATTTTAATATTATACCTCTGCCATTAGTTTAAAATATGTTCCCCTGGATTTGTTTTTTACAGCTTTACACTTCATCAGACTGAATAAGAAAATTATTGCAAATTAAAAAATCATGCTTGACTGTCAAAGAAAAAGAATTTATTGATTATAAAATAAAATTGCAAGAGAAAGCACAACTGTGTGATAGAAATGTTTCACTTTTTTCTAGGAGTGTATTTAAATTCCCCCTTGATCACACAGGGAATAATTTTCAGATAAGTAAGTGCTTTAAAGTCAGATGTAATTCTAGAATGTACTGAAGTTGTTATTCAAAGGCTTTGTCTACCTTATAGCTGAGCTATTCTTAGTTTGCAATATATGGGTCAATTTTGATATAACTACTAACACTTCTAAATGCTGTTTTATTTTTCAGGGCTGTGTGTGTCAGCAGCTGCAGTATTCCAAGGTCAGTTCATATTCTAGTAGAAATTATTAACTATGGCAGGGATGAAAATAGGATTCACTATTTGATTTTTAGATGAGCTTTTGTCAGGAATAACCTTTTCAGTCATATCCACAGTAGTTATCTCAGAATCCCCTTTTCTCGATGAACATGAACAAACTTTTCCTGTCTTTGCAAGGTAGAATAAAGTTTAGATCTCAATGCAGGAAAATACAGAATAATTCAAATCCTCCTGACCTCAAAATGAATGTAACTGACCATTTTTAACCCCTGTGGTGGCGTGAAGCACTAACTGCTGTTGTTAAGGGTGAGAAGTATGGCATGGATTTGTGTCATGCTGCTCAATCTTGGCCATTTCGCTTATTTTGGAGATGTTGATGCTTTAAGTACCCAAGTGACAGATCACTGCTGTCCCGTGTTCTGCTGCAGCACATTTTGTGCACTCAGCCAGGAATGCAGCTTTCCTTCTGATCTGCTCTAAATTTCCTCAGAGCAGGCTTGTCTTTTACCCAAGCAAAGCTGAACAAACCTTGCAGAGCAGTTATTATCAGCACAAAGTCACCATCTAAACCACTAAACTGACTGCCAGCCTGGAATGCATTAGACATCACTGGCCAACACTGTGAAATGTCTGACAGTTTTGTTTATGGAGCTGCTCTTAGGATGCTGTGGCAAATACATCATCACCTGAGATTTCTGAGCTACCTTTATTACATGGAAGGACATAAAATATTTCAAAAAAGAAATACCTTACCAAAATCAGCTGTAATAAATATGATTGAGTTCTTTACCTTCAAAACAAAGTGGAACAATAACAGATAAAGATTTTCAGGATTCAGATGACTATATTAAAAATATTAAAATATTAGAAGTTTATATATTAGAAGATGGGTTTCAGGATAGTCTAGGAAACTCTGTGAATGAATAAAGACCAAAACCGGACTGAAATAGAACAACAAATAATAGAAAGAGATTAATTATTTTTGAATCTTTTTAGTTGATAGTGGCCTGAAATTCCCAAACGATAAAGAGAAGTGATTGCTAGAGCACATGACTTCTGATTGTCCATTACAGAAAATTTAACTTGAATTTGAGAGCAAACCAGACATAACTGGTGCTTAGTTCAAGGTATTTTATCTGTTCAAATATCTTACAAGATGCTTGTAGCTCTGTTTGTTCACATCCATGTAGTGCAACCTAGAGATAGTTTTTCTGGATTGGTTAAAGACACTTTGGTTGGCCTAAGCAAATGAGCCCTGCTGAGCAGAACTGTGCATGAGGCTGACCTCTGCTGTTGATCCAAGTGTCACTGGAAATGGTACCCTCTCTTTCTAGAAAAAATGATTTCACAAAAGACTTTTCAATGACATATACTCAGAAATTTACTCATGGGAATAACTCTCCAAGGGAATGACAGCTTACACGATGCTCTTAGAATCACAGGATATGGCACATTTAAAGCAAAGTTTGTGTAGAACTCTTGAACTCAGCTTGCTTTGACTTTTTGAACATCTACAGTAGACTCATATTTCTGATGGCTAGGTTAATCTCTGGTGACTCAGTGGCTGTAGCCTTTCGACATCTTATAGAGACCTTGGATAAGATACTGGATGTGTAGAAATCAATTACACCCATCCATGTTCCCAGCTTTAATCAATAAGGTCAGCTGAGTTCCTAATTCTGGCACACTGGATGCTGTGAGCACATCAAGATGCATCTACTGAGGCTGTCACCCCGCGGGCTGGTAGCCAAGGCCTCCAAGTGAGTGAAACAGGGCCAAACCTTTAACCAGCCCAGCAAAGGGACCTGCTTTGTTTCCAGAAACAATTAGGAAGGTTGCAAAACACCTTATTCCAAGAAATTCACTAATTCTAGCCCTGCTCAAATAAACACGGAAGTTTTTACAGTGTTGTGATACGTTGGTAAAGTGTGTAAATGAGAATGAGATCTCTTTCTGTATTTGCTTCACGTTGTGTGGCATAGGAAATGTTTGGGGTTTCCAGACTCATGCATTTTCACAAATAAGGAATACGAGCACATAGCATGAATTAAAGGCTGTCCCACTGAAATGTGTGAAAACCTGTGAATATAAAGTGGGACTTTGCTTGAGTAGCAGAAAGAAAACCTTTCCAAAGAGGCTGTTCACATGCAGAGATTATTTTAATTATATTACAAATAATATTAGTAAAACATGGGGCAATCTTGCTGCCCATTCTCTGCAGTTGTTCTTGAGCTTCAGAAACTGATCTGTTTTTAAGTATGGATATTGATGAATTTTGCTTTTAACAAATGTGCAATGACTTGTTAATATGAGCTGTGCTGCCACTGTGTAAGCTAAGCACCTCAGCAAAGCAACAACTTTCTCTTGGATCAGCTTTCTTTTCTTATAAGAATTGTTCTGTGTGGAATTTTATGATGTCACTTATTTTGGATTCAGATGTTTTGCTCTGTTGCTGGGCTTGTTTTGGTATATCATGTTTGCCTTTGGGTGCCAGTTTATTTGCACCTAAAAATATCAAGCAGCCCAGGTCATTTAGTTCTGTGTTGAAAGAAGCCCAGACAATAGCTATGACTACACAGATATATATTGCTGTTATAATAATGTCTTTTTCTAAACATACTTGCTTGTCCTCCCCTTTCTGAAATAGGATGTCACTGTGTCACTACAATTCCAGAAGTAAATCCCATGCATTCTGTTTCGTTCTGACATAACTGAACAGGGATCTGGTGCTGTTCTGTCCATGCATTCTTAGTCCCTGATATTCTTGGATTTTAGACAAACTGAGCATATCCAAGGCTCTAGTACAGGGTATGACAAAATTCCCCTTAACAGCTCTGCCTCCTCCGGTTTTCCCTTCCTAATTCTCATACAGAAGACAGAGCTCACTGAACTCTGCTATGCAGGCTATTTCTGATAAATGTATTTTCTATTTAAACTGCATTTTTAATAACAATATCAGTTTACAGCCTTGACATTCATGACATAAAATGACCAGTAGATGAGTGGCATTATCAAAATTTAATTTTTCACTGCATATGACTGGATTTATCTCTATTTTACAGTAACTTTATTGTAAATTCTGTCAGGAAAAAGAAAAGTATTTCCATAATACTTTGATGATTTAGGGTTATATGTGACTCAGTGAAGGTCACATACTCCTGAGTGAATCAGGTGGGTTGCAGGTATGAATTTTTGCAAGAAAATTCACAAGCAAAATCCAGTGTTTGCTCACAATGTTTCTCCTTACTTGATCTGTGATGATGGGTTGCTCTAACTGTGTACAGGCATTGGTTTTTTCAATGCTGATCTTGTGTTGTCTTAACTGATTTCGTTTTGACTTCTCTGCTTGGCTAAGTGTCACTGCTGGAAAGAGAAGCGGGGTTTTAAAAGATTCTTTTAATCGTAAAAATAGTTGCAATAGTAAATAAGTTACCACATCTACAGATTAAAAACAGAAAAAACCAAAACAAAACCACCAACATTCTTCAGGAGGGATTGTCCTCCCCTAGCTCACAGCAACACTGCTGCATTCATAGAACCAAGACTTGCCATTAACAAATACATTTTAGGGAGCTTTTAGTGTTCTCTTTAACATCCAGAGCTGTTAAATGAAAATCATTTGCTACCACAACTGAACAAGCAATTTAGCAAAACAAAGTACATTTTTAGAGTAAATTATTTTTCAGTAAAATGCTTTGGTTCCTTGCTACTGGTATTAATGCTGCCTAAGGTTCAGAACTGTGAAGAACCAGGACAGCCTCAGTAAACTGAAATTAAGTATAAATCCAGTTGTTGTTATGTAAATACTTAGTCTCATTTTAACGTATGGGACTCTTTAGCTCTTTCTTTCAATGAGGCAAAATGGTTGCAAAGTTTTAAGAAATGTGTTTTGGTTTATCACTAGAAGAATATTTGCTGAGAAAATTCTGCTAAATATAATTCCGTGTTGATAAGGAGAGTTATAGAAACCTTAGGGGAAATATTGATAAATGCAGGCTCATCTGATAGAAATTTTTGTTCCAGCAAGTATAAAAGTGTTTGCTTCCTAAATTTCACTCTGCCTTGCTTTATTTAACTGATGTTCTTCACTGTAAATATATATGTATAANTTCAAGAGGGAGAAAAAAATTAGCAGCATCATGTAAGAGCACAGATTTGTTTGATGTGTGCCAGCTTTCAGTGCTGCAGATGGTGCCAGGAGTAAATATCTGCTGATGGAGTGCTGGCTGAGTGTCTCTCTTTGATCTCTGAATGGCGTTTGCTGGCAACCAGTTCTGCTGAATTTAGAAAGGAAAAACTCCCAGGAGGCCTGTTAGGAACACGGATGTAGAATAATTTTGGACTTAAGATATCCTTAAAAAAGGGAATAAACCCCACAAGATTTTTATGTTGCAAAACATAGCTAGGAGACAAAATTGAAACAGCAATTTTCTAATACAGTCAACTTCAGAACAATGTCCTTGTATATTCATGTGCATAAAGTTAAGCATTTTCTATAACTCAAAGGATCCTGTTTGGTGTGTTTTGGGTTTTTTTACATACACTGAAAGTTGTGAGAAAATATGTTTATGAAGCCTCCAGTGTGATAGAGCTAGAACTCTTAGTATCTACCACACTTAAATTAATAAATAATACTACAGATATGCTATCCAATATTAGGCATCTGATTTTGGCAGCTATATCAGGTGGCCAAAACAGCAAGACAGAAACACAACACCATAAACGTATTAAATTAATTTTTTTTAAAAAAAGATAAAACAGCAAATGAACTTCTGTTAGCAAATCTATTATTTGTTCAAAATTCTTGCTTGAAAATAAATTCTATCACAAGTTTCTTTTAAAGTTTATTTAGATTGCAGAAATAAAAATATTTGCCTTCAGGGGTTCAGGTGTGACAGCAGAGACCACTAGAACAGCAATCATCTGGGTGCTGCCTGCTTTTGGTTCAGATTCTCCTGCAGGGTAAATGGCTGCATTGCCCTCTGTGGGAACGTCTGAGTGATTTAACCAAGGGAGTTACCAGGGTGCAGGCAGGTGAGATACCTTAGCCCCACCTTTTCCCAGCTCGGAATTTCTGCCTTTGCCCTCCTGGCCAGCTTTACCCCCAGCTGGGATCCAGGTTTCCTCAAATCCCCCGTTCCGTTCGTGTTCCTCCATCACCCTGCACACGAGGAGTGGCTGGGGGCTGCCTCTGCCTTGCTGCAGTGAATAAAGGGCCAATAGTGCATTATTGTGGGAAGAGAGGGCTCTGAGAATTCCAGTGTGAGTCAAGGACCTGCCCTGCTCATCCTTCCAAACCCCGAGCACATTCCTGTCAGCCAGGGGCTAATTTCAGGGCTGTAGGGGTCTCACAATCTTGTCTTTTAGCAGGGAGACACCTGGGTCTATTTCTGCCTCTGTCTTTAGATGCACCAGTTCCATCCCATAATACACCATTTCTGGGCAGAGCTTTCCTGTTGTCATCTTTGGAAAGGACATTCTCTCCAGCTGTGTAATCAGGTCCTTTAAGGGGTGCTTTACAGATTTTTCACCGTATTAAATACAAATTAACACAGTGCCTCATTTTTCAGGATTTCATTTATTAGATCAGAATGAATAACACTGAGCTGGGTAAATGCAGAAGACACAAAAATCAGAGGAACCTTCCCTCAGTATCAGTATATATATATTTGTATATATATCCACATATATATCCAATTATATCCAATTATACACATATATCAGTATATATGTGTATGATTTTAGTAGTGCTTACCAAGAAATAGTAATTCAGTAAGTTACTTATTTAATTCATAAAGATTTAGTTATATAAAAATATAGTTTACAGGGAAAAGTGATGGGGTAGTAGAATAATATGCAGAGATTTATTTTAGTAAATATTGATTCATCTAAAGATAGAATTACAACATAACTTGATTTATAAGTGGAAATAAACTAAAAATAGTAAATGCAAAAGAAAAATATATTAATATACTTGTCCTTTTCTATCCATTTCAGAACAACAGCTCTATTTATTCTGTGACCTCCCTTTCCCCTATCTGTTGGAGCTCCTTTTCTGTTTCCTTTGAAGTTTATGAGAATATTCCCATTGGACTACATTAAATATTACTATTTAGGAATCCTCCATACCAAATTAAGCATTTACTCATCTAGATTTCTAAATTATAGAGGAGCCAATTCTTTGAAATGAACACGTGTAAAGTGCCATGGGATTATTGATACGGAGAGCTCTGTAGAGTTCCCTTGTTCTCCTTCAGGGATAAAAATTATAAAATTATAGATCTTACGCATTTCAGAATTCCACTAAATTCCACAAGTAGCTTGGAGGAAGTGCAGTGGGACTGCAGCTTTTGTTTTGGTGCTTATATGAGCCACTGACACAATTAGTCTTTGGAGTTTTACTGATGCCTAAAGAGGCCAACCCAGGAACAGAGACTGGACAGGAGTAAGGAATAAAGGTGGATATTTATTTGAAAGGCCTTCAGAGGCACACCCTGGGCAGGCCAAAGGCTACACCCAAGATGGACCCCGAGTCACAAGTTCTTCACACTTTTATAGCTTTGGTCCATTTGCATCTCAACCCAATTTCACCAATTAAACTTTAGCTAATGATGTAATTTCCCCTCAGCTTGCCCCCCTTCTCAAGATGCTGGGTTACACATTTTGGGCCTAGGCCGGGCTGGGTGTCCTTGGAGAGCAGCCTGGAGAGGCTTTGTTCTGTCTGTCTCAGCATGAGAGAGCAGCAGCTCACAGGCTACAGGACACTGCAGAGTTACACACTGGGAATGCAGAATTTGAAAAATATAAAAGTTAAAACATAAGGCATCATTACCTGCTCTCTCTGAGAGGTTAAATTTTCGTTTAATGGATGCACTGAGACACAGGCCTGCACTGCCTTTGTTCTGCTGTTAGACAGGGATGGAAGATGCAGTGCTCTGGATCTAACACTGGATTTTCATGATAGAATGTGTTGGCTCAAATCTACTGGCTATTAACTGGTGGAAAAGACGCATCATTCTTGCCTGTCTGTATAGGAATAGAAATTTAGAATGGCCTCCATATCCTGTATTTAGTATGCAATGAACATTTCTGATCCACGTTTAGTAGTTTTATAGAGTAAACTGCATTCTCCAGTAGGACATGATGTAGATAAGTCCTTGCTCTTAATGCTGGTGTCATATAAATTAATTTAGATTGAAATTATATATATACACACACACACACATATATATATATATAAAAATAGTGTGGGAACTGTGCATTTTGTATATATTTTCATCAGTCCTAGCACTTTACACATTGAAAATTCTACAGAAATCAATGAACATGCCTAGCATAGAGTAATAGAGTGATCCCTGAATCTCTGTTCATATAAGACACAAAATACAGACATTTCTGTATTACAAACAAGAATATGTTTGTACAAGTGTAGTTTAATTAACCTAGTGAGACATCTTAGCTAATTATTACTGCAGTAATTCATTTCTATGGCTGTTTTGCTTCCAGTTCAGTGGAATTATATACACAGGTCTGCTCCTCACTGAAAGCAGAAAATCCAGACTGATCTTGCATCCTAGGAAAGGCATTTGAAGCTTCATGACTGTTAATTATCTACTAACCCTCTGTTCTAAGCAACAAGGAAATACTATTTCCCTTGCAGACATATGATTAAGTAAGATATAAAAAATACTGTCATTCTTGTGGGGTCATGTAACTAATCAGGTACAGGCCAGAAAATTGAAAATGGGTTTGAAATTTATTAGCAAAAAATATTGTCATTGTATCAGTTAATCTGAAAAGACTGTGTCCTGAAACGTAGCTTGCCTTTGAAATTAAAGACACATCTAATTTGAACTTTTATTAACTACAAGAGTATGGCTGGGAGGCAGGGAAACACAAATCTTCTGTGCGATGTGCTGGATAAAAAGGATACCAAAAGAACCTTTAAATTTATATTGGCTACAAAGATCTAGAAGAAAACTGACTTTCTGAAAGACTCGCACAACATCAACTCCTGTTAAATCAGAGGTCAATGAAAAGCTGACTTCATCACGAATCAGTGCTGACTTAAGTTCTTTTCCTGGTGTTCAGAAAAAAATGTTTGTCTTTGTATTTACCAGAAGCATGAAAACAGACATTTTTCTCTTTCAGAAAAAGAAGGAGGGTGGGGTCTGTGTTCCCCTTCCCTCTGTTACACCAGTTAACAAAGGAATATCAGTAGCTGGACTCAGGGAGGGAGAAAATAATGTAAATTATAGACCTAGAAACTGCTTCTCCCGGATTAACACATGAGATGTGCACACATGGATCTATACACAAACATATGGAATTGTCTGAATTTGTTAGGTGGAATTGTGGCTTTAGTTTAAGATGGTGGAACCCTTGTTACTGCTTTCAGTAGATCTAGAACGTTATTACCTGTGTTAAGTTCCTAATTACCATATATACATCCAATATGAAAGTGTATGAGCAAATTTTAATGGCTTTCATGATGGATTTAGTGCCATTTCTACCCTCTTATAAATGATGACACAGTGAAAGGAACACGTCGAGGTCAGGAGACAAAAAATAGCACCAAGTTTCGTATCGCCATGTCCTTACTGGCTAGGTCAGTGTGCCAAACCTTCCTGCAGCTTTTTGCACAAATATGGGAGAAACATTTAAATATTTTGCAAGAAAAAGTGTCTAAGTCTCTCTCAGTTTGGATTCTTTTGAAACTCACTTCCAGACATTTAGAAATTAGTAGGTGTGTGACTTCCCAAAAAATACTTAAACATGTACAATTAACAAATAAAGAATTAAGTTATTTCAGGCACTAGTGTGTTTATAGTAGAACTTGGAAATATTTACCCAATGCTTAAAGTACATTTTAATTGAAGTCTCACAGGTGAAATGGTTTTTAGATGTAATCATAATGCTTTATTGGGGATGCCTGTGTAAATAATGACTTTACACTGGTATTCAGTAAAGGTTTAGTAGGATCTCTTTCCTTACAGTTATAAGGCAAGTTTTCATTTCCGCTCATGAACATAATTCCTATTAACACAGAAGTTATTTTGTGAGAAGATACATTTTCCATCCTTGTAAAATGCAAGCCAAAAAAGGAGAATAGAAAAGTTTAATAAACTAACAGGTGAAAGCGTTTTAGCCATTAAGTTTAGTCATTAAGTCAAGGCAGGTGGTCACTAATAGGCCTTAATTACCTTGATGAGGCTCGCCGGGGCCCCACCCTGTGCCACGAGCCCCAGTCCGGTGGTGCTCGGGCTCCCACTTTGCACTGGCTCTGTCCCCACTCGGAGCAGCTCTGCCGTTTCTGCTTCTGCATGTGGTAAGTCTTTTCATGTCCACTTAAAAATGCATGAGAGAAAATAATATTGTTCATGTTAGGGCTACCAGGGCAATCAATAAATCAGGGTTAAAAATATCATTCCTTTGGCACAGATACTAGCACGTGGAAAATTCAAAGCTTGCGAGTGTTTGCTGTGGTTAAAAAGCCTGATTTAGTGATTTATGTGCTACAAATAGAGTCATTTGTGTCTAAAGTTTTTTGGTTTTTTTTTTAGTTTTGGATGTCTTCATTTAAAGCAGGGAAATAACACATGTGAAGTATAAGTACTGCAGAAGTTGCTGAGCATTTGCACGTATTCTATATTAAAAAAAAAAATCTGTTAGGTGTTGTAAAGAAGCTATTTTTGTCAATTATCTGCTGAATACAAAGGAACAGGGATTATGTGGTCTGAAATTATGAGCCTAGCACAAAATACAACATAACTGTGGTTTTTGAAAACACTGAGAAGATCCAGGACAGAATTTTTGATGGAAAAAATCAAACACATTAACAGAAACAAAACTCTCCTAAACCAAGTAACTTTTTTGTTGGGTTTTTTTCCTTCTTCTTCTCTAAAAGAAAGCAATCTTTAGTGGGTTTTAGTGTTTTGGTTTGGTTGCCATTTTGTTTTTTTCCATTCCCCCTAAAGGCATAAGAAATACAGGTTGTAATCTCTCCTGTGCACAAAATGAGTGTGACTGCAGGAAAGGAGTGCCAGAGAAACTGTTAAAATGAAAGCACCATGTGTTTTTATTGGTTTTCCCTACTTCTTTCTGTATCATTACTGTATGGTTAAAAACATGTGAATTGTGGCTTTATTCATTCTAAACAAGCTACAATCTTTGTATTTGACTTAATTATTTAAGCCCACAGAATGCCTTTAAGTAAACAAAAACTTCATACAGTATTTTAAAAGCTGTGCTTCAATGTGTTTATAGAAGCTATCATTTGGTATATGATCAAGGTCTAATTTATTTGAATGATGATGCAAGAAGTTCATTTATTGTGTAAAATTTCCTGAATTAACTGGTAATTCTGAGTTCATTCCAGTAAAAATGTGGTTTTATTTTCCTAACTTTCAGGTGTCAGGATATAAAAGGGATATAAATTTAGAAATAACTGTTGACTTCTAGTAGAGAACAGCAGGCGTTAATTAGGTGCTGCTGAGGATAATTGGGACATAAATGGTTCTGAAAGATGAGATGCCATGAGGGGAGTTTACAACTGTTGCTCTGAGCAGATAATCAAAATTATGAGCAGAGCACATCTTTTCTTCCATTTGTTTATGATTCCCTAAACTGTTGGCTTCATGTAAGATGTTACACTCACAAAATAGTTTAGAGGCAAAGGGAAATATGCATTATATATGATATAATATATATGAAAAGATCAGTAGGAGCAAAATTGGTGGTAAACACAGACTCAATTAGAAAAGCTGTTGTTGCAGCTGCACCAAATCAAGCTCAGACAGGGCACACCTGAGAAGCACCTGTTGGGAGGCCTTGAAATCTCCATACTGAGCTCACAGAAACTTCCAGGGCTTGCACCTGGCAACACCTCCAGCTCCACTGGAGAACTAAGTGGATCAAATCGACAAAACAATGTTGTAGTGCCAATGAATAGGATTTGAGCAATGGTTTGATAGTGCATGCACAAGTTTAATAGAAAGTGAGTTCATTTAGGGGTTTTGGCAGTTTTATTCATTTAAACAAACTTTTTGTTTGTTTGCTTCACATACGGTTTTAGTGTCCCTGGGGTTATATCAGTGGGATTTTGCTGTCTGTGACTGCTTCTCCCTCTTTGGGCTAAGAATACTTGTGATCACTGCAGAGGAGAAATACAGCCACAGCCACTGGCACTGATCTGATCTGCTGGGTGTGTTTCTGTTGCAGCCTGCCCTTCTCCCCAAGGAGCTTTTAGCACATGGTCACTGACAGGAATCTGGGACAGAGCTCAGCACCACGATCCTGTAGGGCTGCTTTATGGTGTAGTTTATGGCCTGTCACAGTAACAGGTGCAGGAGTTTGTCAGACAGACACAGAATTGCCTCCCTCCTTGCTCTGACAAGGCCTTTTCCCTCTGTCCTGGTTCCTTTAGCAAACTATAGACTGAGCACTCAGACTTGGATGTAGCATGAGGGCACATTGATCCATTCTGCAAAGCTTTCTTCCGTCTTCCATATTTTTCTTCTTTTCTTTGTCACTGCACTTCTCCTCCTCCTGTTTTTCCCCATTACACTTTCCTTTGCCTACCCTCTCTGCCCCTTTTTCAACCTGAACCAGTGAAAATAAGTCAGTAATGCAGAGACCTCTAATGTGCATTAAAGCTTTTCATTTTGATTCTGAGCACCAGAATACCAGCTTTTTGGTTGGATTTTTTGGAACTCAGCTATTATGGAAAGTTTGTCTAGATAGGATTATAACGCTTTGTCTTTTTATCTTAATATTTTTTTTTAAATTGCAGAAAGAATTTTAATGCATGTAAAAATGTAAGATAATCTTAGTTTTTTTAACTAAGCATCCCCTAGCCCAGTGATCTTTCTCAGGCAAGTAGAAAAGTGAAAGACCTAAGGCTATGGATAGATACACTCTTTCCTTCCAGCTATGTTCCTGGTTTCTAGAGACAGTAAATATCTGACTTTTCCTATTTTTAAGTTCTGTCTGGAGGGGTTATGCTTCAGTAGTTGTTTGGAAAACTCTTTGAAACCATCTAAGCTTTCAGCATCCACAGCCTTCTGGTTTTGTTCTTTCACCTGAGTGGGAGGGACCAAATAATCTTCACAACCTGTTCCACAGCCATTTGTGATTTTATTCCTTTAAGCTGTGTTATGCTGTTCTGTCAGTCATTTCTTCTCAGGCTAAAATGTCCTAATTTATTTCACTTTTCCTTGCATATGGCAATGATTTCCTACCACTGATCCTCCATGCCTTTGCTCTTTAGAGTTTCATTTTCACTGTTTTCCACGTCGGAATCGGAGCTGCCCCAGCAGGCAGAATCCAAGTGCTCCATGGGTTTGCATGGGGGCGTTATTGCATCTCCTGGCTCTGCTCCTCTGTAAGCAGTGTCAGTGAAGAGTGTTTGGTTTGCTTTTTGGAACATTACTGAGATCACTCTTTTCCCCCAGCAGAACTGTGTATTCCAACTCCTCAGTCTCATTTTGGAATGTTGATGTTCGGGCATCATTGTGTTCAGGCATAAATTGCAGTTTTTTCCTGTATGCGTTACATTAAAATATTGCATTACAGTCAATTTTGATTTCTGTTTTTATCACCAAATCATTTGTTATTGTGAAGACCCTGGTGATTTCTAAAAACTTCTGCAAGTTCATTATGTTCCAAATCAAGAAACTGAGCCAGGAACAAAACAGGGGTATGAGCAAATAACATTAGCTCCTCTTGCCTCGAACTTTCCATGTGCAAAGTGAGCTGATCGTAATTTGCCTTTCTGTATAATCTGTTCTGTATCTCAAGGAACTTTCCTCAGTCCTGTTAAAGTAGTGGCGGCCATCACTTGCCAAGCAAAATACTTGTATGGGCTTGCATGGTGCACTTCTGAGCAGAATATCTTCCATCTCTCCCTTGAACGCCTAAAATCCAGAAAGTACATGTTTGTTATAGATGGGCGCCTGTCGTTGTAAATTGGAGTCTCACATGTTGTAGTTTGCCTTAATAGCTAAGGGCTGGCTCAATAAAAGGTTTGAGACAGACTGAGATAGGAAATTCTTTCCACTTGGCCATTAATTTAATAGTCTTGTTTTTTTTTTTTTCCATTTTGTACAGAATTGATGTAAAACATCCATGTAAACAGAGATATCTTCAAGTGTGTCTCTATCAGCTTTTTATACAGCCTGGAAATATGTAATAGGAAATAGCAGCATGGGTAACTGTGTAAACCACTTGACATCTGTCCATATTTATAAACACACTTTTCATTTGCTGCAGTTTATTTACTCTTGGCACGTACAAATGAAGTGTGACAGACACCCCGTGGCTTCTATTGATGAGAGGATTAATAAAGCTTGTACTTTCATTATGACATCCTAAGCCATCAAGCATGAAGACTTCAACAGTCATTATTGAGCATTGACACATATTGCATCAGTAATCAGAAGTGACAGAAGACAAGAAGCTGGCAGGAACAGGGCTTTCAGCTCTCTCTCAGGAGTAGGATTTAATATGGCCTTAATGTACAGCCAGGCACAGTTTCATTGGTTGTCCTTTCAAGGCATGTTGTAAAAAAATCTCTGTATACCTGTTTCACTGAGCTGAAATACATAACACCAACATGTTGTTATTGCTAATGCAAACCAGCACAGCATTGCATGCGGAGGGTCTTTCATGGGTTTATTCCAGTATGGGGGCTTCACTAAATACCCTTGGCAGGCCTGTATCTTTTCCTGCATATTAACAAGGAAAAATATGGGAACTTCAGGCAAAGTCCTGTAAAGTCCCACTTACCACTGTGGGAAAGAGCTCCCTGATTTCAGACATGGAGGAACTGATGTTGATGCCTTACGTTTTAGCTTTTCTATTTTTCAAATCCTGTATTCCTAACAGAATAACTCTGTGCAACTCTGCAGTGTCCTGTAGCCTGTGAGCTGCTGCTCTCTCATGCTGAGACAGACATAACAAAGCCTCTCCAGGCTGCTCTCCAAGGACACCCAGCCCGGCCTAGGCCCAAAATGTGTAACCCAGCATCTTGAGAAGGGGGGCAAGCTGAGGGGAAATTACATCATTAGCTGAAGTTTAATTGGTGAAATTGGGTTGAGATGCAAATGGACCAAAGCTATAAAAGTGTGAAGAACTCGTGACTCGGGGTCCATCTTGGGTGTAGCCTTTGGCCTGCCCAGGGTGTGCCTCTGAAGGCCTTTCAAATAAATATCCACCTTTATTCCCTTACTCCTGTCTAGTGTCTGTTTCTAGGTTGGCCTCTTTAGGCATCAGTGTAAAGGTGATGTGTCTCATATGGAGGCTATGGAATCATTCCAATGACCGCTCTAGGTCGTGTGGAGCCAAGGAGTGAACCAAAGCTTTGGGAGTGTTTTGGCATTTAGCCCAGGCAGCTGAATTTTTCTTGTTTGTGCAACAGACCAGAGGTTTGGACAGTACATGTAGGGCTAAAATCCAGCTTTTTCCAGAGTGCTCATCATGGTAGTGTCAACAGACCTTCATTGTGGCTTTAGTGGCAGATATTACATCTCTTTGCAAAAGAAGATGTTAAACAGTTTTGAAATTAGGAGACAGGGACAAGAGTTCTGAAAACTTCTGTTTGTGGTCTACATTGTGTTTCTCATCTACTGCTAGGTTGGTAGTGAGTCTTGTCCAAACCAGTTCACCTCTCTGAGCAGCAAATCCGTTCTGTTTTGAACAAGCCTCTAAATTAACAGTTTTGAAGCAAATAAGCAAATCAAAAAACTAACTAAAATTTCAGGGGTCAGCTTTATTAGGAAAAAGCAGCCTCGTCTCTGGTCTCTGTTTAACTCTGTGGAACTCTTGCTGCTTTAGTCTATGCTTTTCTCCTAAAAGTTTTAGATAAATGCAGTTTGTTAGATGAATTTTGTTGAAATGAATATTATACCAAGGCTTCCTGGTGACTGTGCAGGGTATTATTTCTTAAAGCTTTTAAGAACCATGGAAAAGCTGAAAAGTTACTTTTAATTAATTTCTTCCCTTACACAAATTGACGTAGCTGTTCTGAGGTACTGGCTTTTCATCTTGCAGCTATTGTTCAGTTTCAATCTTGAGCAGTTTCTATTGCCAGCCAGTTTTTCTTGAACCTTTTTTTGTGCTGTGTCTTCTTGCTGTAGAGGAACAGACACTGGGGTAAAATAGCTTCCGCCTATCTTTGGTTTTGACACATTTCTGTGCTTTTTTTTCCCCTCTGATGGGCATTTTTTTCCCTTGGAATATTGACTTCTGTACCTGAGAACAATCTCCATTCAGTTTGTATGTTTTGTTGGCATGGCAAGGTTTTCCACAGGAGTGGAAATAAAGCAGTCAAAGCAATCTCTCTTTGGTAGATACAGCTTAGAGAAGGAAGTGTTGGAAAAGCATCGCCTACAAATGTCAGCTGCAATTTAACCTGGATTGAGAGTAGGGAAAAAGATGTGAATCAGAGCAAGTTTAGAGCCCTTTTCTGCCCTGAGAAGTGCAAACAGATTGCAGAAACCCAGACATAGACATACACCTTCAAGTGATGGTCAAATCAATGACAATTAAGGGTTTTGGTGGAAGATTGAGGCTGCTTGCTCAGGGTGTTTGCTGAGGGACGAGCTGCCAAATTATAGCTGTGTGAAATAGTCTGAGCCCCGAGCCTAGCAGTGCTGTGTTTATGCATGTGAGAGGTTTTTCCTTCTGAACCGAGGCCTCTTTCCTAAATATACCTACTCTGTTCACAAATGGTTTGTCCATAAGTATCCAAGTTTTCTGAAACAAATCCACAAGCACTATCTTAAATTAAGAATAAACGTCTTTATGCTGTATAGAGGGAGATTCCCCTCCACAGCAGAAAAGAAGGAAAAATAGTATGAGGAAGCTGTCTTTATCCCAAACACACACCCAAAAAACCCCAACACGGAAAATGAGGCAAAACTCTCCTACATTCTTGCACAGATTACATTGTATGCAAGTTCTGTCATGCTACCAGGTGCTGAAATTTGTTGAGTACCTACTTGCTAGATAATAAATGATTTCCATTTAGGTACAACCCACTTTTACAGGTGCTACACATCCTTGCAGTATGATTGTAGCAGGGCACAGTACTACCTAATTTCCTCCCAAAGATCATGAAAGAATACTTCATAATCTGGAAGTGCATCTCTCTGGGGTGCAGGATATTCCAGTGAGGTTTTAGCTCAGCTATTCCTTTGTTAATGTTAAATGTTTGACTCTCAGGAGCTTTTGACCCTCGGGAACTGTCTCTTGTGTCTCTCCCTTGGCACGATCATGCTCGGTGAAATATAGGTGTATGTGTAGTCTAATCCTATAAATGTGAGGGCTTTTATGAAATATAACAAACAATATAATTAATTGAAAATATGACACTGTTTATTGATAACTTACAGTAAATTTTAGGAACCTCTCTGTTCCCCAAGCCCTACTTCCCCACCACACCACTGGCCCTCGATTTTGAAAGACACGACACTATTTCTGGGAAGAGAAATGAAGGCAGATAAGCAGGGGCTGAGAGACAGAGTGGTGGAGGAAACTCTTTCTCTGCCTTCTCAGTAAACGCTGCAGCTGGAGTGGCTCTTGCCTGCTGTCACAGAAATGCGTGCAGTGTGGGACACAAGAGTTAAGTCTGGGTACAGTTGCAAATCTGGATCCTAGCTCAAGTTCTAATCTTTGTTTAAATTCATGAATATCACTGATGTGCTAGAAAAAAAGAAAAATCACTATTTTGTATCAAACTGATAAGTCTATGGGTGTAGTGTGTTTCTCCATTTCTTGAAACTGAGCTGAGTAAGTCAGTAAGAAAGGAATCAAACAATATAAAATTGGGATGATTCTTATCCTCTAATGAAACAAACTGGAGCTGTTTGTGATACCTTAAATTTGAGTATAAATAACTCACTTTTACTGGTCTTTTCTGTTTCTCCTTTCTACACGTTTAGTGGTTTACATATTTATTTTATAGATAAATGCTATGACAATTTATTCCTTTTGTATCATTTGTTACCTCAATCTGAAATTGGGTCTCAGTTTGTCAGTAGTGTAGTGTCTTCCAAAAATGTGTCCATGCACACAATTATAAATGTAGCTGAACTGAATTTTCCTTTTAATCACATCAACATGGCTTTTTTTGTCATCAATGACTGATCAAAGTGAAGTCTCTTTATAGCTGGGTCAAGTTATCCTTCAGTATCTGGTGAGTGTGTGAGAAGGAACTTCTGTTCCAGTAACACAACAGAGTGAAGCCCCTCGCCTCCCTGCAGTTAAGAGTTACCAGAATTTTCCTTGAAGTTCAATGGAATTTATATGCAGAGCTCCAATGAATGGCATATCTGGAAGGTCTCCTTTTCTGCAGATTATGTTCATAAATCTCTATCTGTTTGCTCCGTTCCATGATTGTTTATTCAATATCTTCTGCAGGGTTTTGTCAGACAAGCACTGAACTTGACAAATGACGAGAGGAGTCCTCACAGGGATCAGATAGGTTATTCCAGCGTTCAAAACTGAATTAAGACCAAAATTCATATGAAAGGATAATACAGTGCTATCAGATGCACTTGCCTTTATCTCATTCTTCTTAATTAAGGCTGAATCAATTGAAATTGGGCAATTTGTTTGCTCTTGCCCTGGCTAATCTCTTGTTGAAGAGTGGAATAAATGCTCAGCTGATGTCAGTCACTGCCATTCTTGTTTTGGTTCACTGAAATCATCTGGACTCTTGTCAGTGCTTTTGCCTTTTCTGTCTCTGTCGGGGCTGTAAAAATCCAGCAAGAGATGAAGTGATATTATCATTTACATATTTTTGTTCTCTTTTGTCCTGTTGCTTGGGCAAAAATGGTTCTATTAGTAAGCTTTTCCTGATGAATGTTTAAAAGGAGGAAAACATCAGGTGAAAATGGATGGTCTGTACTTGTGGCGCTTGCCTTGCACCCTGACACAAGGGAGAGAGAAAAAGAATATTTTATCTGTTGGTGTGCGCTGTTATTTTAGAGAATAAATTGCACTGAAATATTTTAACATGGGATAAGCAGAGGTGCTTATATAATCATATAAAAGGATTGGGTTTTAAAGATCCTGCCTGTTCCTGTCTGCATCTCAGATTAAAGTTCCAGAAACTGATCAGGCTGAGATTTTTTAAATTAAATTTATGAAACTTTTTTCTGAAACAATAGTAGTTTGAAATGGAACCAAGGGAAATGCCATGAGAATTGAAAGCTGATGTGTGTGTGTTTATAGCACATTCAGGCCAGGTGTCTTTAAACAGACCAAATCTATTTACCATTCTGGGTAGGTTATTTACCAAAAAGCTCAGTAAACTTACTGTTTGCAGGACAAAATATCACTGACAATGATTGGGGCAAAGAGTGTGATTGATAGTATTCAGACACTGTTTATTAAATAAGGTTTAGGAGGTAAACTTAGGCTTCTGAGCTCAATCAAAGCTTTGCTGGGATTCTGTTTTTGTTGTTTGTGAAGGACTGATATGTCCAATCACTGGATCTTTTGGCAATTGCAACTCTTGAAACAGTAATTTAGTGCAACTGTGATGGAATTTGTGTAGGAGAGTTGTATGTGAAATAAACTAATGAGTTACAGTAATGCACTTTGCTTTTATACCCTGACTAGTCTTACCAAGTACGGAAAGAATCTCTCTTCTGGTCACAACAGACCAGGTTAGCTTATTGCTGAGCCAGGGTCTGAGAGTGCCTTCCAGTGAGAGCAAGAATGAAGCTGGAGGTGTGGAATCCCAAGTGCTGTTTTGTTGTGGAGGTAATCCCCGAAGGGATCAAAGCAGGTCTCAGCCGGCTCTTGGCAGTGTTTGTGTTTGTCTTGTGTTGTTTCAGTGGTAGTATCAAATTCTTTGGGTGGATGTAGACTGTTCAGAGCGTCACTAGAAGTTCCAAGCTTCTTTTGTAAACAGCCCTCATGACACTGCTGAATGCTTTTGTTTCAAAATAGACTTGGAAATAGAATCAGCAATAGATCATAAATAATAACAGTAATATTTCTTTATAATGCAGGTAGCTAAAGCTTTAATTTATGCCTTGGAGAAAAAGTTTAGGACGTGGCAATTGCCACAGTTAACCTTGCAAGATTTACTTTTAGCTTACCTGTTGAAATCAAATGTACAGAGAAAAAGTTGTCAGTTGTACAGTCAACACATACCTTCTACATTAGAGCCACTAATTTCTGTTTATTTTGTGCCAAAAAAGAAACACTTCAGTTACAGCCTGTGACATCTGTGGCTCACTTCTATTTTTCAAAGACCTCCCACATTCTGTTGCTCTCTGTGCCAGTGTATTCCTTAGTCCTCGCTTCTTTGATAAGGTTCAGAGTTTTGAAGTACAAATCTGACATGAGTTGTCCCGACATAGTTCTGTTTTGAATCTAAGTGAATGATGATGATACCGGTTATCAATATTTGATAAACAGTTCCATTCTGATGTGCCAAAGAATGAGTGTTTTGACAAACACTCACTAAATGATCCTGAGAATAACCTTTAGACTTGAATGATAAATTGATTTTATGCTGCTGCAATCCTTCCAGAATCACCTTATGCATTATTCTGAGTTCTCTTGTCTCTAGTTCGTGCTCATTTTGATTGTTATAGTCTTTGGGTTGGTATTTTAGCAGTGCTCAAAGTTTTGGTTGAACATTTAAGTGTTTAGGGGTAGCTGAGGTCATAAAAGCCCGCAGAACAAACATTCTGTTAACTAATCTCTAATCTGAGAGAAGCATCTCCTCAGCTAATGGCGAGTGAAATCACTGTGAATGGGGCCATTTCACTTCACCACAGCTCTGAATGGTCCCTTCTCTCTGCAGCTTTCCACTAAATATGTGACAGAAGTGCCATTGCCACCTGAGTTAGCAATTCAGCGCTGCAGCAGCTCTTTGCCAGCCTTAATGAACCTGAGGCATGTTCACAGCAGCACCACGGAAGTCCCAAGACTGCATTTACAGTGCTTAGGCAGTACAGATTGTCAAAGAGGAAGATTCTGCTTCAGTCCTTTGCCAATCCTTTTGTTGCAGGGGGGCTGCACTGCAGTGGGGCCATCTTGCTGACAATGGAGGAAATTCGGTTTTCAGTCGTGCTCTGTGGATGTTTTGTAATGAGGTGACATAAAATGCCATGTCTGTAGTTTAGAATAGCTTTATTGCTGACTGTCTGCTTGGAACTGAGAATATAGTGCTGAGACAGAGGCCCTGGGTTGCAGCGAACATTAAAAATGGGATAATTCAGAGGCTTCCACCTACCCCTTCCTTAGGGTTATTGCTGTGATAACAGAGCCAAGCGTAACGGCTGCATCTGAGCTTCCCTGAGTCCATTCAGCATCTGAACTCACTGCCATTGAAAGCACTTTCAGCTGTAGAATAAGAGAAAACATGTCCTAATGTGCAGATTGGGGAATGCAATCAAGAGGGATCAGTAACTGTGGAGGAATGGCCCTTGGCGTATTGGGACCATTCCAAAGCAACTCGGCGTCACGGTGTGGTCGAGGCGGAGCCCACACCGTGGTGCCTAAGCTCCTATTGGCGCCCCGTTCTCTCCTGACCCACCCTCATTGGACTGTACCCGATCACCCCATTGTGTGGCCCCTCCCTCTCGGTATATGTAGCGCAACCTCCGCGTGGTCGAGGCCCTTCTGGCCGGCTCTCGGACCGTGGTGGTATCCCAGGCGTGGTGGCCCCGGGACCATGCCGCCACCATAATAAAGCTTGCCTTGGAACCCCACGCCGAGAGTCCCTCTCGTTCCTGTTCCTCCGTCGTCGCTGCCCTAGAGGGAGCCTGCTCCGTTCCCAGCCCACGGACCAGAAGACGTCTGCGGGGGGAACGCTGAGCCGGTCTCCTCAGGAATGATCCACCTACTTGTCGTGGACTGCGACAAGTAACACCTTCCACGGTATTACTCAGTGAATGCAAGGCAGGCTGCGCAAGTTTTACTGCTCTTCAAAGCAATGTTGCAAAAAAAAAAAAAAAGGAATTTGATAGGTGTCTAAACGTCACTGCAAGAAAAGAAAAGATGAATACTGAAGAACAGTACAGGCATGAAAAAGATTGAGATTAGGGGGCAAAAAGGTGCACTAGATGAATGAAGAAAATAGTTCAAATGAGAGCAAGAGGGATTGGTAAATCATCACATGTAGTTACTGCTGAGCTGGGTAGTTATAATTTCTCACCACACACCTATGTAATGACATTACAATGATTTTAACTTTCATGTTGAGCATGACAACAAATTCCTAAAGATTTCATAGTATTTCATAAATGCACAATAGGAGTCCAACATCATAATTAGCCAAACAGTTATTTGCCCATTTTTCTTGTAAATCCAAGTTCTTATCTCTTCCAGAATGCAACCCAAAAAACCTGAAGGTTGGGAGGCAATACCATTTTTGGGGGGGCTTCCAAGGTGATGAAACCATTGAAATTTTGAACACCTGATGGAAGTAAAATGCCTTGAAGTAGTTTTTCAGCCAGCAGTGTGCTAAATACAGAATTATACCTTTGGAAGGCACAGTGAGTTTGTTTGAAATACCAACCCCCTGAAAGCTTCTGGGAATGATATTTCTTTGGGTTTGCATATATTTTTGTGTTCTTCACTCTGAGTGGAGAGGGTAATGAATATATTATTCTCTTTTTACCTTCTTAATATTTTCATTCAGTGAAAATATATGTTTGCTTGAACTACGTTTCACACCCCAAAAAAGCAATAGAAATAATAGCACTTGTCTCTTGAAAGGTATAATTTCAGTGTCTGTAGGACTGAGGCTCATCCTTAGATTATGCCAGTGAGGTACGTAAGTGAAAACTGTGTCTGAATAAAAAAGTAGAGGAGTGCAGGACCAAGAGGAAAACCTGATGGGCAATATGAGAAATGACAAGCTGAAAAAGGTGGTTTAAAAAATCTATACTGTTCAGTGTGTCTTTTACAAACACATATCAGGAACAGTGATACAGCCAAGAAATTAAGACATCTGTTCATTTATATACTGAAAATGCATAGAAAGAGAGAGGCTGTTGTAGTTTTAAATTATTTGTTTCAAACTCAAGTATAAAACTCTCTAATCTGAATAATTTTTATTTTTTTAATGATAAAACTTGTAAAAAAATTATAAAAATACCGTAACAGGATGCAGATTAAGAGAGCTTATGCAGGCAGCTGCAGTTTTCCAGTTAGCAGACTTCCCCTCAAACACATCTGCCTTTTATGCACAGTCTACATGCTGCACAAATTTATTTTTGTCCCTTATATTATTCTAACTTTCCCATTATCTAGCCTGTCCTTGCAGTACTTTTGAGAAATTACTAACCCCTGTGAAGCACAGACTAGACTCCTAGATCAGGTTATTTTATGTCTTTATTAGACAATCCCATTAGAACCTCACCAGTGGCAAAGGAGGGAAATATAATGCCATCAGCACCTTCATAGTGCTGCACTCTCCAAAAGTTACTGGCATTAGTAAACTCATCTTACTGCCAGAACCTTTTAAAACAGTCTACAAGCTAATTTCATTGACTTATAAAACTATTTGTACTGAGCAATTCATTTTATGTTCTGCGCTGGGGAACAAATACCACCTTAGGTTTAAGTTGACTGTGTTGCTGAGATACCACCCTGAGCTAACTCTGTATTTTATGTCCCTGAAGGATTTCATTAAGGTAGTAGAGCAGTCTCTATCAAATATTCATAACCTGTAGTAAACTGAAGTCATATCCTCTATTCATTGCAGTTTGACACAGACACGTGTTAGTAGCTGACAGTTCTTGCACACAGCCACAAATTGAGTTTTTGCCAGCTGGAGCTCTGCTTCATCGTATTTTAGGTGTAGCTATTGTTTTATAAATTTTTGAACAATGCAAAGATTCTGCTTTGTTAAAATCAGCATCCTTCCAGACCAGCAGCATGTGATAATTCATATTCATATATAATTTTTGCATTTAACTACTTTGGGGTTTTTTCCCATGTCAAGAGCTTTGCAGAAATGTAGTGTCACATTACTTCACCTCTGACTCAGGCTAACTCATTGCTCAGATGGAAGCCTATGATCTTCTGAGAGGTCCAGAAATGTGCAAATGGAGTGGTCATGGGAAATAACACTAAATAACCTTGCCTGGAACTGAAGTATAAGGCAGTACCTTCCTGGGATTTTGCATGGCCATAAAGTGTGTGTAATTCAGTTCTGAACCCAGCTGGGTTTCATACTGCACTTTCAGGAGAGGCTCTTTGAAGTAGATGTATCTGATTCTCATTTGCATTTTTTATGTAAAGATGCCATAATGCAAATAAGTTGAGGTGGCCTAGTTAGATGTTTGAAGTCAGGCCGTGTATTCCTGCATCTTGCTGAATAAGAGCCTGACTCTGCAGTTCATTGACTTCAAAGTCTTTCTTCTGAATCACTGGGTTTTTTGACTTTTACACTGTTTGCAGCCTGAGCTGTCAGATATTCTTTTTTAACTGACCACCAATTTTGAATAACAATAGGCTTTTTTTTTGCTTTCTCTTATGTGTGAGAGATTGTCTGTAGTATTACTTCATCATCATTTTATGTTGCTAATTTGTCTGTTACACCAAATGCACAAAGTAGGAATGTGGAATTTTCCGACTCTTGCAAAAGGTGGAGCAGAACTTTCTACAAAGTTAGACCTTTTGTGCTATTGCACTGTTACAGTGATCCCATGAGAACAGTGAAAGGGATGGTTGAAAATGGCCTGAAATGAAACAAATGTCGTGTAGCATTGTTTCCTCAGGTGTAAGGCATTTGTTGGTCATGCTGTACAAGTGGCTGAAATAGGCAGGAAAAGAAATATTCTAGAAATATGCAGCTGTGAGAGGACACAGACTCTCTAAATACCTTGTCAGCAGCAGGGAGTGTTGAACAAATAATATTGAACCTGTGAAGCTTTACCTGCATGAATGAATGTGAAACTTATGCTGCACCTTGCTATATCCTGCTGGAATGGCAATGATGCTTTAGGTTTTAACTTTTATATTTTTCAAATTCTGCATTCCCAGTGTGTAACTCTGCAGTGTCCTGTAGCCTGTGAGCTGCTGCTCTCTCATGCTGAGACAGACAGAACAAAGCCTCTCCAGGCTGCTCTCCAAGGACACCCAGCCCGGCCTAGGCCCAAAATGTGTAACCCAGCATCTTGAGAAGGGGGGCAAGCTGAGGGGAAATTACATCATTAGCTGAAGTTTAATTGGTGAAATTGAGACGATATGCAAATGGACCAAAGCTATAAAAGTGTGAAGAACTCGTGACTCGGGGTCCATCTTGGGTGTAGCCTTTGGCCTGCCCAGGGTGTACCTCTGAAGGCCTTTCTAATAAATATCCACCTTTATTCCCTTACTCCTGTCTAGTCTCTGCTTCTAGGTTGGCCTCTTCAGGCCTCAGCAGGACCTGGGTATTGCCATCGGATTCAAGGTGCTGGGATGAACAGATGTAACCAGCCATGTGCCCTGCTGGCTGAGGGGCTTGCAAGGAGGACTGGCTCATGAGCAGTTATTCCAGTAGTCCTGAAAGACCATCAAATCCAGCTAAACAAACCTGATTTGATATCTAGGGAGGGAGGTCAGCCCTCAGGGGCCTCTGGTGGACATAAAACCCATCCTCACTCAGCTCTGAGGAGCAGATCTGGTGATGGATACCAACAACTGGTTTGATGGCAGCTGAAGGCTCTCGTCTAAACTGGGGCTGTTGAGGTGCCTGGGGCAGGGCTGAGTTTGTGATGGTGAGAGGTTCCGGGTACATGCAGTTCTACAAGCTCTGGGTGCTAGTAACAGTGAGTAACTTAACACTTTTGTTTCATAGTTCCTCAGTTTACCTTTGCATACTGTATAGATTGGGATTTTGGGCTATTGAATGGTATTTCAGTTAACTCAGGTTAATGTAAGCCTTTAAAGCAGTTGTAGAATCTGCTGCTGTTTCCAGAAGACTTCCAGTGAAGTTATAACAGGTCTTAAAAGCAGCGTGCTGGCCCCGCAGTTGCATACAGACATTTATCAGGTAATTATGAAACCACTGCCAAGCACCTTTCAGAGAAATAAGCCATGAGGCCCTCTCTGGATGCTGAGCTCCCCTTTGGGGGCTGGCTTAACAGCAGAATAGTGCAAATGAGCTGCTAATCCCCCTTATATGAGAAAATCCCTTATGGAAGGAGTGGGAGGGCAGTGGCCAGGGGTGGCTGTGAGCATTTGCTGGTGCATGCCACACATTCCAGTTTAACTTCCTCCTGAGCAAGGGTTTTCTTTCAAATCTTGGTTTCCACTGATGTCTTCCTTGTGCACTTTCAGCAGCATAAGCCACACAGCGTGCTTCATCACCACATTTTCAGGCTAGCTGCAAAATCTGCATGGAATTTTTTTACAAATAGGTTAAATAGATGCATGGGAATTCCTTCACTGCTTTTGTCAGACACGTTTTACTCTGGGGGGTAATGCCAGAAACTGATCTTGTCATGAGTAAGCTAAATAAGATTATCGCTCTTGTCCTCTTCTAATTTCAAAGCAGGATAGCTGCTACAAGTATCCCAGTTAATGGGAGTGTAGGAAAAATCTATTCACTCTTACAAGATTGGCATGGATAACCCCACCGAAAATGAACAGGAAGTTGCAGGACTGGACATTTTCTGAGCTACAGAAAATTTAATTTCATTCTGTGAGAGGCAGGAGAGAGAAATGGATCCATTTGACATGATTTTAAAGCACTAGAAATTACTTCCAAGTGCGTGACCAGCTGAATGAACAACTGTTGTATTTGAAAAGCCGATCCAGATTCTGATTTCAATTACTGTGATGGGAACTCACGAAAATTGCAGTGAGTGTGTTAGAATTGCTCTGGATTAAAAACTGAGTAGGAAAACAATTATCTGGCCTGCTGTGTATTTGTGGGGTGTCCTTTTTAAAGGTAGATGTTATTTTGAAAACTTCTGGAGAAAAAAAACCCATTTGTTTATCAGCTGGATATTAGATGCATGAAAATGCTTTGCTCCATGGCTAATAGTTTTATTATAAATAATAAGCAGTTGTTAGCTTATAGATGGAAAATACGTCTGGAATCCCTGGAGGGAAAGGTGAATTTAACCAACCAACAAGCAAACAAAATGTTATTTAGTTCATGATTTCTAAGAGTACAAGATCTTATTCTACTTCTGTGGCTAATAAATGCAGACAGAAACTGACCACTGCAAATGCCACTGTCCTTATGCTGCCAGATCCCTAAATTAGAATGAATACATTTTTCTGATTTGAATGCAAATGATATTTGCCAGATATAATCTGAGTTGTCATTACATTCTATCGGGTTTATGTCATGACTGAGCTGAGCTCCAAATCATGCTAGCACCCAACTAGAATAAGAAGGGTGAGTGCAGACCATATATTGTATAAATACGTGCTCTGAAATTTTTCAAGGTGTTTTATATATCATAGCATGCATATCACAGAAATGTATGATGTTGCAAGTCATATGCACTGATATTTCCTAATAGTCTTCAGGCTTTTCAAAATTAAGAGTCACGATTTCTTAAATGAGAGCTGTTGCACCTCAGGCCAGAATCTGTTAGCTTGGTTTTGTTTGTTGAAGAGCTTTTTGTAGGTGAATGATAGGATAACTAGCATCAAGAGAATTTTATTTTTCCAAAGGATTAATGAAGTAGCTTACATGTTTTAATAATCCTTAGGTCTCTCTGTAACAAATTTACTGTATCCGTTCAAAAGCCTGGAGTTGAGATGCAACTCTGGAAACTGTCCAGTTTTCTCCTTTGAGTTATCCATGAGACCAGTTGTAAAAGTGAAAAAATTCATGTAGGAAGAAGGATTCCATGTATCCTAAATCATAACAAGCTCTGTAGTATCCAAAAAACCTCAGTGCCGTCTAATAGAGGTGTACTTTTAGGCTGTGCTTGTCTTGAGACCAAGTTGTCAGCATGGAGAATAAATGGAGCTGGTGTCAGAACATTTTAATGGCAGGCACAACGAATTGAATAACTTCCCTGCTCTGCAGGGGAGGTGCTGTGCTTTGGGAGAAAGGTCCAGTGGTTCCAGCTGTGCTGCACAAAGACACATGCTCCAGATTTGAGGGCCTCATTCCAGTTCTACTCAGGTACTCAGGGTCTGTCCCAAAGTTACTCCTGACCACGCTTGTTATAGGATTAGGTAGATAATACTGAATTCTGACTTGTTTATTATGAAACTCCCCAAATATGACTCAAAACCTTTGGCTTGTAGACTTGAGACCACACTGACGGAGATGGTTGTAGTGTCAATTGGTTACAATTACCATCACCAATTGGTTAGGTGACACATCTGTGCTAGGAAAAAACCTCAAACCAAGCAATAAAACCCCAAAACTGAGGCAGTATAAGTGAATTGATCTATCTGGGCAATTTCTTGCTGTCTCACAGGGTCTGTTTCCTTATTTCCTGCCTTGTTCTATACTGCCTAAATCCACACCACTTTAAACCAGCACAGAATCCATAGTTTTGAGTAAACAGCGGAGGCATTTCCAGTGTGCAGTTTTCTGTTTTATGCTGAATTACGAGGTGCTTACCTGAGAAAATGCCTTTTATTCCTCTCAGAAATCAATATTGGGGTATCCTTGCAGAGGACAATGCTGTCCCTGTTGGGAAGCACAGCTGAGGAGCAGTCAGGCAATGACAACTGGCACAGTTCTTTTGTGGGTTCTGTCCATTCCTCGGCAAGCTTCGCATAATATACTCCTTCTCACAAACTGAAATAGCTAAATGGCTTTTTCCTACTAGCTGCCATGTATTTCAAGATGTATTTTTATTATTATTTGAATATTTTTCCTCATTTCAACCTTATTCATCCCTATCTGATTTACATCCTTTGATCTTGATTTATGTACTTTGTTACATAGTTCTCCCCATGTTCCACAGGTTTTATTCCATGTATTTCAATACTGTCACTTCACTTCCCTAGATGAAGTAGAATCTTTTTGCCTTTTCACTTAAGATCATTACTCTCAGTTCTGTTTACCCTTGTTTTCCTCAGCAGCTCATCTGTCTTTATTACTTTTTGGAGAATAATTCACAGTTCGTGTTGCTGAAATACTTGTAAATGTCCTGAAATTAATTTCTTTTCTTTTTTTTTAATTAGGATTATGAAGAAGTATGTTTGCAAGAGGGAGTTTTGCTACTAAAAAATATAAATATACTATTATGGGCTAGGGCAATCTTTTTTTCTTGGAACTAATTCCAAGTGGTCTCTGTCATCACTAGTTCTTAGAGCCAGCAAATGGGATTAGCAAGGTCTTCAGAGTCTGAACACTGCTAGAAGCTCATTAGGGGGTTTCAACACCAAGTCCATATGTTATATTTGAAATTTAGCATACAATTTCCAAAGCATCCTCATAATCTTCTCCTTTTAAGATCACAGTTATTTGGAATATCTGTTGCCTAATTCCGGTCATTATGATGTCTCATGGTGTTTATTAATTACATTGCATGTGTAAACAAGACCTAACAGCACAGCAAATTAGAAAATGCCCTGTGCTTTGGCAGCTCAGCTTTATCTGGAGGTGGAAGATGTGCTCTGCTCCTCAGACTCCCTATATTAACAATAAATCACTTGTGCAGGGCATCTTAGAGGCCTTCCGTCATATCTTCATTTCGGGCTGGCATGGGGGAGAATAAGGAGCACATAGCATTGGATTCAGGCATTTCTTTAGGGGTTCAGTGAGTGAGGCACTGCACAGAAAACAGTGAGCAGCAGGGTTGATCCTACAGTGACTTCGTTGGGGAGCTGGAATCAGGGTTTGGGCTGGGATTGCATTGCTGCAGCACAGCTGAGAAATGGCTGCATTGCTGCCCCACGGCGCGGGAGAAGGAACCTGGCAGAAACAGGGATGGCTCCGTTGTTTGGATGCATGGAGATGTGAGGCTGTAAAAATATCTGGCTGATACCAAGGAAAGAGTTGTGCAGGATAGGTGCAACATGAGGGTTTATAAGCGAGGTAACTGGAGCAGCACCCAGAGTATCAGAACTGACACTGGCCTGGTCTGTGGTACTGAGTAGATCCCTGTCCTGTTGACACCCTGAACACTGGGGAGGTTTTGTTGACCTAGGCTAAACCCCTGCAGCTTTGTGTTAGTGCCATAATATATACCCATAATATCTGCTGGATTTATTGTGCTCTGTTTAAAACACATATGGAAATAATTTCTTTTTGCTTTGAGATTCCATTTCGGAAGGATTCAGTCAGAGGTGTGTTTTGCACTGGGTTGTTGTCAGGCTGCTGTGAAGGATTGGCCACTGCCTTTGGGATTGCACCATGTTTCTGTGCTTGGGAGGATGCTGCAGCTGGACCCAGCACATTGGCACTGGACACATCCTGCAGAGCAATCTGAATTCAGCATCTTGGTACAGTGCATCACTGTTTTCAATCCAGATTAGCCCCTAAATCTGATTCAGCTGAAGATTGGTTTGGAATTCCTGGCTCCACTGAAATGAAAACATTACTTCTGCTTTTGCTTTGTTTTGAGGTTTATTAGTTTTGGGTTTTTTAATTGTATTTGTTGGTTTGCATTAATCATTGTTTTTAAAAGGAAATTTTAATTTTTATTAATTTTTATGCTTTCTTTCCCTGATTTCCCTATATCTACTTTTCATAATCTACCATACAAGAAGCTCATTAACAGGAAAAAGGTGGAGGAAAATCATGTGCAATGTACATAAAACATTTAAAAGAAAAGCAAATATTTAGTTATCATTCATTAAATTTGCATCTAAATCTGTCAAGAGGTTTACTGGTTTAATTTATATTGATATGCTCTATAAATAAAATAAGTAGTCTGACCCTCTCCCCAAATATTGAACATTTTATATGATTTCTTTAGATCAACTAAGCAAGAATAGGAAGCACATTATTAAGTGACTTAAATGCTCATGGAGGTTTAATTAGAATACTCAGAGTTTCTTATTAGAAACTTCTTTTGCAAAAGAAGTTCTTATTGCTTTCCATCTCTATTATTCCTTAATATTTCTTCCTGTTTGAGACAGTAGTATGGTTAGTGCTGTATTATTACACACATTGCTTGTTCAGGTTCTGTTATATTTAGGAGTATTCTTTCTGCCAAATACTGTTTATAGGTAAATTTCAAATTCATTCTAATGTTTTACAAATGAAAACAGTTGTCTCTGTAACACCTCCCCATTTAACTGTTCTTAAGGCACTGCTAAATGCATTGCTGAAGGTACTACCTGGGAGGAATTGCAGGAGGAACGGCAGTTTTGTTTTTTTTCCTAAATGCTGTTCAAATTAAAACAATCTTTTTTATTTAATAGTTGGATTGGGAAAGCATAAATATAACTTCTCATGTTTTGCCATATTTGTAAGGTGAAAAGATTAATATAACAATTATTTTTCATGTCTGGCATACACATTACTGCACTGCTGTTGATGAAGCTACAAATTTAGCTCTCTGTTAATCAACATATTGAAAAAAATGCAGGTAAATAAATTATTACTGCTATGAATCATGAAATTTCAATGAGGATATAATATAAAGTGTTATAAAGGTTCTTACATTTAGAATATTTCTAAATTGGCTACATCTACAACATTTAATTATAGTTAGAAACAGGAGAATTTTATTATAATGCTGTGGGGGGAAAAAAATTAAACCACAAAATCATACATTTTAACATGGAAATTACTAAGTGGTAGGATTTAAATATGAGAAGATAATTGTTGCTCCCTTTAATAAAATAATAAATACAACTATTCTAGTAAATATTCTCCTACTCTAGAAAATGTGAATATCCTGTTCTAGTAAATATGATTCTATTCTGGTAAATGTTGCAGCCCCAGCAAACCCTGAGCTGCTGTAGCTGCTCCCTCAGCCCTGCCCAGGCTGGGATGGTGAATAAGGAATTCAGGTGACAGACCAGGCTGCATCAAAGGGGGTTGAGCCCCAGCTTGTCAGGTTTGTTTGTTGTATTTCTTAATGAGTTCCTGAAACAAAGTTTAAACCACAGAGTACATTGTCATGTGAATCTGAGATGCAAATGGACCGTGACAGCTTTTCCTGGAAAACAAACAAAAAGTGTGTTTTTTGGCAGGTTGTCCTTATTGTCAAATTTATAACAAGACAGGATAATTAAACTCAGTAGGATTTGGGTTCTAATTAAAATAGGGTAAGAATTTATTCTGTTATCCCATGACACTTTCATGAGAATGCCTTTTAGTTTCATCGAATTTTTCATTTAAAAAAACACAGAAGCCAAGGAAAAATTAAACAACCACTGAAGGAAGCTTAAAGATGCCATAATTTGAGAGCTTCAGATGAGATGGGGACAAAAGATAGAATCCCAGCAAGGGGTTATGGAATGAGTTGTTCTGACCCACCTGGGTTTCATTTTTATACTGAAGACAGGACAAAGAGGGGGATTGGTGAAATAGGCAGCGTGTAATGGAGGAATGGGCACAGACATGGTATCAGCAGTGAGGAGCTCTTGCTCTGTCATATTTTGGTACCAAACCAGTTTGGAGAGACTTTTCAGCCTTGAAGATTGAAAACAAAACTGGTCTTCAGGATAAAGATGCCAAAGGTAATGCAGAAAATTAAAAGATAAGAGGTTAAATTTATGACACATTTATTTGTTTATGCCATGCTTTTCTGATTTTCACAGGCTTGAACTCTGTTTATTGAAATTCCCGTATGTCTGTAACATGAAAGGCACCGAAACATGGGTTCAGGCAAGAAGTGAGAAGGGACTAAATATGAATTTCCCTTGCTATACAAAAATTTAGGTGTAGAAATAGGCATTCACTGAGGATAGTTGTGTGCAGTGCTGCTCACACATCATCTTCCTCCCTGAACTTAGCATGCATGGAGTGATTCAGAAGGAATAGAGCTTGGAATTTATCTGCTTTTCCTGGCTGGATTAAGTAAGATCAGGCTGGAGTGTGCTCGGCTGGGCTGTGGGGTAGAGCAGCAGTTTGTTCCTTCCTGTGTGAAGGAGAAGGGAGCTGAGGAGGAATGGGGTAGCACAGTGGAACTGCTCTGCTGCTGTGAGAGGGAGGGACTTGTTCGTAGGCAATGAAAAACAAACGAGGTGTAAGGAGGGCACACTTCCCTTTTATATCTTCCATTTTCTCTCTTCTGTCACAGGTTTAGGAGTCCTAGGGAAGAGTAAGAAATAATATCTCAGTCTTTCTGTAGGAAAAGAACTGGGATGTAAAGGCTGCCATCATTAGCACATGGGAGAGGACACCCATGATTGCCTGGAGAAACTGTTTAATTATTTTGGCCTAGTTTCTTTCCTGCTCAGCTGAGAGGGCAGTAGTGCTTTCTCTCAGCAACTTCACGTACCTAGAACTGTATATATTTCTGGAAGATGGGGAAAAAGTGAATGGACTTGGTAATCTTAAAGGTCTTTTCCAACCTAAATGCTTCTATCCTTTCTTAATTAATTGTTGTTCAGTGAGCAGTAAGATTCCATACAGTGACTGAAATGCAGCATAAGAAGTCCAGTTCTGGTGTAAATATAACAGCAAGAACAGAACTATAAACTGAGCTTGTGAAATATCCTACTAATAGGTGCATTTTGTATCCCCATGCACGGGAAGTACCTCAGGAAAATAACTGAAGAAAGATTCTGAGTGTTCTGTATAACAGGTGCATCAGCAGTGACACAGATGTGACTTGAATAGGACTGAATAACTATCAGAAATAGCACATCTGAGCCTTCCTTTGGAAATGAAGGCAATAAAGAAGTCTGTCTGTATTTCAGGAGCTGTAAGTCAGTCAGGAAATACAGCAGTGCAAGGTTAACACTTTTAGTCTCCAGAGTTTCAGCACATGAAATACTCAGCTGCTTCTGCCCAGCAGTGCTAGTGGGAGAAGGAAGGGTGGTTTCATGGCATCTTGGGCATTGCTTTTGCTGTTTAATTCTTTCCATGGTATCTTCTATGTTTCTTCCTGAAGCACCAAATGACACCAAGACTGTAGTTACTTTTAAGACCATCTAAGAAATCAGAATTGTGAAAACAATTCCATAAAAACATGAGTCACTAGTGCAGGAAAATTCTTTCCAGGTTAGTTTTCAGGAGCTGTGTTTGGAGCAACTTGGCAGTTCCCAAACAAGAACAGAACTTGCCATGTACTTTGCCCCCATCTTCCCTGCCACATCTCCCAGAGGCTGGAAATGGTTGGGTTCTTTGGGAAGGTGGCAGTGGGAGTTCTACCTGTTCTGTTTCCAGTGCAGACTCTTATTACTGATTTGATTTCACTGCAAGGAGCTGTAAAACCAAGTTTACCCTTCCTCCTCTCCATCTGCATCCTCCTGTGGAGAAATGAGACAGAAAGGGAACAAAGGCAGTGACATGAGACCGTGTGTCAGCTGTACATTTCAAGTTCTGCATCTGAAAGCCACCAGCTGTGAGGGGGGCTGTGGTCTCTGGTGCTTTTTTCACCATGTTTTAACAGCACTTTTCCATTCATAGTTACAAGTTTACCCACATGTTGCTTCAAAATGCTGTTGCTAGTTATAATGCTGGAGCATTTGGGTTTCAAAATGCTAGAAATCTTCCACTCAGAACTTCGTGTTATGAATTTTGAAATTACCCAGGACAGCCACAGTGTATTCCTGTTCAGTAGATTTGCTTCCACACAATTCTGCAGAGACTCCAGAATCACTGGTTTGCCCCAGATCACCTTTAGCATCTGGTGCTCAGGTGTTTTACCTAAGTAGTGAGATGCAGCTGTTGTTTTGTTAGCAAACCTCCTGCCCTGTACCTTCAGGAATCACATCTCCCAAGCACATGAAATCCTACGCAGCCTGATGGAAGAGCTCATCAAAATTAAGTGATGCAGCACTTTAATTGCTTTAGTCTTAGCCCTGTTCCAGGAAAGTGAAAGCAGATCTGCTGCCTATAAGGAAAAGAGACAAGCAGATTGTTAATATGCTGTGCTGCCATCTGAAGACCCCAGGAGGTTGTAAAGCATGTTGACACCTTGGAGATTGACTCTGCCTCTGGAAAGTCGAAATCTATAATTTGATAATTCCTATTCAATAGCATGCTCTAATCCCTTTAGGAGCAATCACCAGCATATGAATTCCTATGGCTTAAAGAAAGAATAAAGTACAATCCCCTCAATTTTCATCCTCTTTTACAAGGTGCTCTGGACTTAATTTAGCAAATTGTTCTTCCTGGACATGCAAGTCTCCCCAAACGATCATCAGCTCTAGTCATTGCCATGGTTTTTTCCTATATTTTCATTAAAATAGCCTTTTCTACAGTTGTTACAGTTGCACCATACATAGCTGCAAGATTACGGTACTCATCCCTCTCCCTGGACCATGCAATTGCCACTTGCAGCACGGTTTCCAGGAGACACCTGTGAGTGATCCAGCCACCCATGGAGTCCGTGGGCTCAGGGCTGATTTGCAGTGTAATTGTCGTGAAGTCACTGTAATACACCTCATTATGAAATATATGCTTTTATCCCCACACAAAGACTGATTGTGTACTAATCAGAGAATACCAGGGTGTTTTATAGTGATGCAAAGGAAATTATAATAATAGCAGTAATCCCTTTAATTATAGTATTCTGACTCTATTCTGTAGGGGTGGGACTATCTTCTAGGAAAGACTTGCCAAGTACTTTGTGTCTGTGTATGCAGAAACATCACAGAAGACTCAGAAAACATATTAAAAATACTTATGGTTTTCTTTTACCTTATGTAGAACCTCTAGCTTCGGTATGACTCCCAGGATTTTAGTGTAATTTTTCCAATTTTTTGTGAAGAACTAAAAAAGGAACAAAAACTCCTAACATATATAATTCATGGGAGTGTATAGTATAGTTATGAGCCAATGAAAGTGGTGATGTTCCCTTTAGTGTTGGCTGATTATCTTTGCATAATTACATAGTCTTTTACAAAATTATTTTCCTGTGAGAGCTGTTGGACACAGAAAATACAGCAGAATATTAGAAACTCAGCTGCTATACCCTGAGCACCTCTAGCATCAAGTGTAGCTGCTGAAGATTATTTCAGTTTGTATCCATTGGTGAAGAGTGCTCACTTCTTTCCCTTTAACCTAATTTATATAAAGCCCTCATCCACAGTGATTCTTTAAATCCCCTGAGAAATTTCTGCTCATTTGAATTCAAGTTTTGCCACCAAGCACAGTAAATAGATTGTTTTCCCCTGTAAGTTCCTACTGGGGCAGTGTGACCCTCCCTGCAGTTCTTGTTGGGGTATCCTTTATGTGTGATTGATGCCTTAGGTTTTAGCTTTTATATTTTTCAAATTCTGCATTCCCAGTGTGTAACTCTGCAGTGTCCTGTAGCCTGTGAGCTGCTGCTCTCTCATGCTGAGACAGACAGAACAAAGCCTCTCCAGGCTGCTCTCCAAGGACACCCAGCCCGGCCTAGGCCCAAAATGTGTAACCCAGCATCTTGAGAAGGGGGGCAAGCTGAGGGGAAATTACATCATTAGCTGAAGTTTAATTGGTGAAATTGGGTTGATATGCAAATGGACCAAAGCTATAAAAGTGTGAAGAACTCGTGACTCAGGGTTCATCTTGGCCTGCCCAGGGTGTACCTCTGAAGGCCTTTCAAATAAATACCCACCTTTATTCCCTTACTCCTGTCCAGTCTCTGTTTCTAGGTTGGCCTCTTTAGGCTTCATGATTGGATGTTTGTGAAGCATTCTGCATGGGAAAGTCACAGAACTGCACCATCCAGGAGCATCTGCTATTATCAGCTGCCACTGCCCGTAGAGTATTGTACACATAAGCCCCAAACCAAATAATCTGGTTAATTAACACTGAATTATTTTTCAATAATCACCGTATGTGATGTTACAAAATAGATTCTGTGTCTATATTGTAATTACTTAAAGAATTGCCTCTATGTAATCTATACAGAGTTGCTCACGTAAGTTATTTGTACAGGCCCTTGTTGGGTAAGACATCTCTGGATAAAGATAAATGTCATTGATTTTTAAAAAGAAAAAGCTCAGGGAAAAAGTCTACTGATGCTCTTCTATGTTTTACTAAGGTGGTATGAAAGACACTTTTGTACTAAAATAGGATTGTAGTCTCCTGGCTCTGTGCAGTAATTGATTTAATAATACCAAGTTGTTGTGAGAACAATCATATTTTGAAGTTGACTATAAATAAGTTACCAATAAAAAGAAATGTCTGTTTGTTCAGATAATTGTAGTATGTATTATAAATATAACTTGAGTTATTCTGAACCCGTCTATTGCAAGTAAACTGGATTTATTTACTTTCCTTAGAGGAAAAGTGCTATATAAATAGCCCTTAAAAATGCTTGTTGCTTAGACTATGTCTTAGGAGTCGTGCTAATGCTTTATTTTAAATAGTGCTAATTATGTCACTGCAATTAATCCACTGAAAACCAAATTTCCCTAGATGCTTCATGCCATCCTTAGTGTTAATTGCATCTGAGCATTGGAAATAAAGGCTATAGTGCAGCAGGTGCCACAGAAAGTCTTTTAAAGCAACTTATTTAGTTTTTCAATAAATATTGTAATGTTTAAATGGATTTGGACGTTATCAATAATAAGTTTTAACTGAGATGCTAAAAGCATAAGTTATTGATAACTAAGATCAAACTCTGTCTTGTATTACATGTTCATTTACATCATTACATATCATTTACATCATACATATTATTACATATATTTACATATCTACATCATACACTTCTGGTTTTAATCAGTTCTGTAATTAAACTATTCAGTTTTATAATAGTCAAATTATTATTGACAGAGATTAGTTTGATTGTAACAAATGAAACCCACCACCAAAATCCTTCTCCTTCACTACTGACCTCACTGATTTAGGATTAAATCCAGTGATTGTTAGGGTAAATCTCTTAATTAAACACAATTTTACAGTAAATTACCAACAAATAGAACTGGCAGTAATGGAATATGCACCGATTCAGATTTTACTTTGTAAACACTTACTGTGTTTCCCACTTTACTTTTGTCAGCAAATTTTTTCTCAGATTGAACCAAAACCTTCTAATCAACACTACTTTAGTTACATGGAATTTATCTAGTTTTATTTTTAGTTTATGGACAGGAATGCCTTGTCAGGAAAGTGAAATTTTGAAGAGATTCAGTCAATTCAAGTTTTGCTTGGCTGTTTTAAAACTACATGAGCATTTGTTTATCAAATTATGGTTTCTCAGGCAACGTATTCAAGCCTTTCTTATAGTTTCTAGTCTTGTTTTCCTACTATGAAATATAATTTAATAGTTATTTGCATGCTGTTTTCAGAGGAACATTTGAATACTTGCAAGAGATCCCTTACTAAATTGGTAAAATAAATGTCATTAAATACACAGCTTGTTGCCTGACATGCCCAAAATGTTGTGCATTAATGGATTAGAGCTATATTTATAAGTACTAAATCTATCACTTTTATAAAATTAAAGTTTATTTACAATCTCACAAATATTTTCCTTCAAACCAAGGGCAGATTCATTGTATATATTGTTTTAATAGATCTTCCATGGGCTAGAGAAATAAAGTTCTGTTCTTTGTTCTACTTACAAATCTAAATGTGGATGTAGTTAAATGCTTGGAAAGTTCAAAAGCACCTGAGAATTTTCATGTGTGGGAGACAGAACTGCAAGGATAAATATCCGATATAAATACAGTGCAAGCTCTAATTTGGATAAATTATTCTTAAATGAGACTGCATTTAGCTAAAGCAAGTCAGAGGCGTGTAAATATCCAATGTACTAAAGAGACTAATCAAAGAGAGAACAAAGATTTATAGATTAGATGTCTTCAGTATTGTGACTTTAGGCCATAATTTATAGCCAGCCCTCTGCTTTACTTGCCAAAATCCTTGCAGGAGATTGTCACAATATTTTATTTTAAGATACACAGGTGTGATTTTTGATGTTTTCAAAAGTCAACTCCGTACAGTTCAAGTAGGATTCTTTAATTCGTTCATCTCAGTCTGATTTTGCTTTCAATTTGTTTGACACATTTCAACTGTTCTGTTTCCACATTGGGCATTACAGAACAAGAAAAAGAAAAAGAGAATTTTGTGAACATTCTGCATCCATTTAACCTGCAAGTCTCAATATGGAAGTTTTTACAAAGCTTTTTCTGAAGTGGTCTAATTTTCCTCCTATAAAGAAAGCTGGGAAGTGCAAAAGCTGTGCTGTTTAGCATGTCCCAATATTCTCCAGCAGCACAGAAACAATCTGTCATACACACTGTCAATATGCCCAGCTCTGGAGGAGCTGCTTATACATTCCCCATGTTTGTGACTTTATTGATCTTTTGTCATTCCCACGGAGTGAAACTGATATTTTCTAACAAAATGTAATTTGCTGGAACAAACAAGCAGTCAAGTGCTGATGAAAAGAATTCAAGGAAATGGCCACTGTGCCTCCACAGGAGTTCTGTGGGCCAGTTCTGCTTCCTTGGTGTCTGCTTTGCATGCACTTTGTGATGCTCACGGTCCTTACTAGCACCGTGCCTTTTAATTAAAAATAACTACATTTTCACTTATTAGCCTCAATGTTCCCAAGCTCATTAATTGGAATTTTCCAGAGTTCTGATAGGAATTAGTCATCTAACTTCCACTGAATTTTAATGCCATTTTGATGCATGCTTGCAGCAATACAATATTTCCTGGAAGAGCCTGTTGGCTGAGGTGGCTGTTTGTGTGCATGGCAAGTGTGCAAGTTTGGTGCTGTGCTAAGGAAACTGGGTTTTCGGAACTGGGAGTGGGCTCTTAGTCCCAAGAATTTGTAGATTCCTGGGTTGTAGAAAAATTGGGGTATTTATTCTAATAACTGAGACTTTGAGCTGTTCTAACAGCCTTGTGAGAGACACAAAACCCACGGTGGTTGTTTTGGGTAAAAAAGCTGGCACAGATCATGCAGAATGTTTTGTTTGCATCCTTTTTTTTGTGTTTTGCCCTTGAGCGCACAGCTCTGAGAGCAGGAGGGAGTGGCCAGGCTGAGTTCTGGACAAAGCTTATTTTTGTTTTCATACATATTTCAGAAACAAAATTAAAATTATTTCTCCTACAAACTACCCTGAAAGAGCTTCTATTCTGACAGTGTCAAGCTTTATTACTGTGCCCTTTCAGAGTGGTTAATAGGAATATTGCTGTTACAGTAAAAATGCTTTGCCTGACACGTGAAAAGGTTTAGTTAGGTTTGATCCTGGTTAGGAACAAGGTTTAGTTATGTTCAATTAGGAACAAGGTTTTTCCTGGTAAACTTCTGCTGAAGAGCTGTTATGGGAACAAGAAATAAGAAAACAGTCAGGAGTGGGTACCTGTTTCTCCTCCTGAAAGAAGTAGAAATGGAAGATGGGTTGTATGTCTTGGCAGTGGTACAGCTAAGGTAGTATTTTAAAGCTAAAAAAAGAAAAGTAAAAGTAATTAAAATGTTTATTCATTTTATTGCTATCATTTGAAGGCTCAAGTACTAAAGAATGCTTTAAGAAATAGAGAAAAAAATATATTTTGATGCCTATATTCATTAAGCATTGAGAATTAAGTTAAATGGGAAAAAAACAAAGGAAATAATTCTAAAGGCTTCTGTAAAGCACTACAGTGTGTTAATTCCTCTTTGTTTATTTAGGTGCAGAATATTGTCCAAATTTTTCATTTACTCTCAAGACAAAACCTAAACAAATATAAGAGAAGAACATTAATATTATTTTTGGTCCTTTGGGGCCATTCTATTAATCTTATTACTGTGTTTTATTTCATCATTACTTCTGCTTCAGTGTTTTTGAGGCATCTTTGGCATTATTGGTTTCATTTGTGGTGACTCTTCTTTTAGATGATATTCATATTGCCTTTTTGATATTTAACGGGAAACACCTGAATTTTTAGAAATGGCAGCTGAGTGGTTTCCCTACTGTTTTTTTGTTTTCCTTTGTTCTCTCTCAAATCTAACAACGTTCTTGCCTCTCTTAAAGAAGTTGAATGTCTGACAGCAGAAATAAGGCCATTAAGCCTAATCTGTTTGTAACTGCTGGGAAGCTGCTGTAATTGATTACAAGGCTTGACTTCATGTTAGTTACTCATTAATCTAAGATTAAAGAAACCCATTTTGCACAGGCAAATTCAAGGCTCAGGCTACTCAGTGAATTCACAAACTGAGTGCTGTCTTCATTTATCACTCTTAGAACTATCTGCAGTGTCAGAAGAAGTCTTACCCTGTGGTTTTCTTTGCACAAAATTGCTGAAGCTGGGGGACACCTCAGAGAAGTCATCTAGGCTCTTGTTTAAGCCCAGCCTGCAGCCATTTCTTCCTTCCTGTAACCATTGCTCTTACCTCTGTGAGGATATGAGGCTAATTAAGACTAAATTCTAGGATTTATCTCTGTCTGATGTCTTTGACCCAAGTCCTCCACTGTGATGCTTTGTGATTACAAAATCAAGCAAAACATGGAGCTGTTGCTTGCACCACCCTAAACTGAAAATTTGTAAGATGGTATTATCCCATAGGAAATAAAAACTGAATAGAAAAGTCTGTATTTTTCTATTATCTCCCTTCTTCAGTTAATATTTATATTTATGCACTTGTGCGAGTACACCGGCAAATAGGGACACGGAGCGTTTCCTCAGGAAAAAAATGGTTTTGGGAGGGGCAATGGAAAGAGCCTGTGTTCTTTTCTTATAGATAAATGCACTGATTTAAAGGTAGGAGACAAACTCCTGACTAAAACAGACTTATTGTTTTGTGAGAACAAGGGCTATGAAACACTTTTTTACCTGATCTTAAATGTTTAGATGGTGTCTCACTTCTCTGCAAATACGTGTACCATTTAATTTCATACAGTTTGGGCATACAGACATCATGGAGGATTCTCTGGGACCACAGATACCAATGGGAACATTAAAAAAATGCAGTCACTGCTCATTTTTCTTTGGTAACATATTCCCAAGTTTCCTTAGCTAATATTTATGTGTTGTTCCAAAGCAGTTTGTGAGTTTTGTTGGTATATTCTGGTGTATTTCTGCAGATTTCTCTGTTTGACATGTGAGTTAAGCACTATCACTTCCAATAAACAAACATGTTTATGGCAGGCAAACTGCAGCAAGAAGAAAAAAGTCAGCTCTGACTTGATTAGATTTTGGTTTAAGCTAAAAGCTGCAATTTGATTGGGTCGCAGCAGAGCCAACTCAAATCACACATGCAAGGGAAATGTAAAGATTTGGCTGGATTTTTAAGTAAGTGTTATTCATGCAGAAGTGATTTTAATAATCCTCCTTCTCAGAGGTTAAAATAGTTTTCATTATACACACACAGAGCACTCAGAAATAATCTCTGGGTATTTGCTGTAAAGCCTAATGCCATTCTGTGTGTCAAATGTGGCTTGTCCACCCATAACTCTTGTCCTTAGTGAGTTCTGCATTGAGGTGTTCTGTCCCTTTCTACATTTTCAGTCTTCTTGCCTTTGCTTCTTGGCAGTGCTTTCTGTAGAATCCAGCCCCATTGCAGGCTGAACTAACTTACAGTATTGGTATATTTACTCAGATCTGAAGCTTAAAACAATAATTTAAAAACAAAACAAAAAACCAAACCCAACACCTCAACAATTAACTCTAAATCAAATTTTTGATTTCTGTGTATCATGTAATTAAGAATTTCAGGAAAGAGGACAACTGTTTGGTCTGACTTAACAAACGAAGGCAGCAATTTGTCACAGTGATTGCAGTATGAGATTAAGTAAAACTGAAAAATCACACCCAAGAATCATATTGGCAAGACATGGAAATGCAGGTTTTTGGTGTAAAACAAAGAGGAAATCTACCATAACACCTGCTTAATTGCATTTTTGGTGGTGTTTTAAGTTAGGATTATGATTCTGATTTTGAAGTAATTAAAAGTTGGATAACAGATTAAAAACCCCCCAAAACTACCGAACAACCCCAAAATAACACAGACTTTGAGTAAAGCCAAACTTGAGGAAACTGATTCAGTCGGAGTTTCCTTTAGACTTCTGTGAAGTCGTGAGTTCATCTTTAACCTTTTTTTAAGGAGGACTCTACAAATGTTCTCTTGTAAAGTCTCTTCCCAGCCTTGTCTTTTGTCCCTAGCTGGTGTAGAGAGCAGTGTGAAGAAAGCAGTCAGAATGAGGGCACAGGGGCTGACTTGAGGATGTGGAGGAAGTGTTCAATGGGAAGAGCCTGAAAGGAAGTACTTGAGAACAAGAAGAGATGGAATTTTCTATCAGCACCCGGGTCACAAAGGGACAAGGCTCAGTAAAACCACCTGAGCTTTCTGTTGTTGCAGCTTTTCTTGCCCAGAGAGGTTGTTGATCCAGAGAAGGATTTTTTGACCGTATGTTACAAGCCCATTAAATGCTTTGCAGGAATTATATCTCTGTATTAGATAAGGAGTTCTGGGTTTGGTTTTTTTGTGATAACTACAGATCCCAGCTTATTTTTGTTGCTGTGTACAAGATCACTTTATTAGGTTCTTCAGCCATCTGCTGTAGGACAATAATGTCTAAAACCTGTCAGCAGAAAGAGCAGGGTGGTGGGTTTGGTGTGTTTATGAATTGCAAACACGTGTTCAACTTCAAAGTGGTCAGAAGTCATCTTTTGCAAAGTTAATTAAAGAAAAAAAAGTATGCTCCCTAATGAATATGACACAAACCATTAAAGCATTAAATTAAATTTGCATACTTTGTCACAGCTGGCATTCTCCAGACAAGGAGGTGAAGACCAGCATGTGTCTGGAAGGATCCTGAACGATCTGTCAGCCCGAGCAAGAGCAGTTTAGACATTGCAGCTTTTGCTGTTCCTGGGTGCAACACCACTAAACACAGACAAATGAAGTCATTTACATTCAGGGTAGCTGGAGTTAAGTCCAAGGTAGTCAGCTAAACTCTCCTCTTGTGGAAAGACAGAGGGTACCCTTGGAGCACAATCCCTGCTGGGTTTGTGAGAGCATGGAGATGCTGGAAATGTCATCAAAAGAGGCTTTTCCCCTTTCCTGAGAAAAGGAGCACTCTTGCCAAAAGCCTACCCAGCTCATATGAACAAAAAATGTTTTATTCAGATGTATTAAACAACAACATCAAAACAAGACTTTGGTGGAAAAAATATCATTCTGCAGTACTTTACCATAAACATCCAGTACAGATCTGATTAGCTACATAACAATATAGCTTTGGATGCAGTAGGTCTTAATTTTAGAAAGTATCTCCAAGTTTGACCCTTTACGTCATTCTGGATATTACTTTTTATTGATGGTCTTTTTTGCAGGACAATATTGTATCTAATATTGTTGGTAGAATACTTTTTTTCAGCAGTTCAGTGCTTTCTGTATGAACCATTATCTGTTCTGAGCTTAATCTATTTCACTTAGAATTCAAAAAAAAAAGACTGAAAATTCAGGCTTGTCTTATCAGTACAGTTTTACAGCCAGAGGAAGGACTAAATCTCCTTAATAAAAATTCTGTTAGTTAATGCTTGAAATGGTACTTGCTATAAAGGCTGTAGATAATTTGATTGCATGAGAATGGCTTCTATTTGTACGAGCATACTCAGTGATATTTAGGGAAAAAAAAAAAAGAAAAGCAAAACTGAAGAAGAGAGAGTAAAGAGAAGAAATTTGTGAGCAGCTATGCCTTAATATGCATCAAGTTTGCCCCCTATGGAAGTGCTGGATACAGCTGAATAGAAAAGGTTTTGAATATTGGAGGCTCTGATACAACAGGTGTTCTGTACTCTGCGTTAGAATTAGCAACAGCAGCACAAGGATTTCTTTGGAATGTGGCTGAATGGTTTCAAATCCTGCATGCAGGGGAGGAATTGCAGGGGTGAGGTTGCTTTAAGCAGGGGAGGAATTGCAGGGGTGAGGTTGCTTTAAGCAGGGGAGGAATTGCAGGGGTGAGGTTGCTCTAAGCAGTGTCAGGAGAACAGGAGCGATGCCCCCGTGCAGCAGCAGCTTGTTCCCTTGTAGCCACACACAGGGCTGTGGCCAGCAGCTTAGGCACCACCTCACGCATCACTCAAACACAGATTCCTTCAGCAGAACTTAGCAGTACCTGAACAGTCCCAATGAAGCTTTATTTTAATTAAAAAGAGGTTGCTGTTCAATGTAATACATTTAAACATATGGTTAAACAATACAAGTTGTCGTTTATACTTGAAATATATACAGGCTAGTATCTATAGTTTAAAACTTGCAATTTTTCTGGTTAGAATACCAAGTAGCCCATACACTGGGGTTACTCGTTTGACTAATTGTCTATTGTTTACTTTTTTTCTTAAGTTGAACTTACATTTACTTTTTTTAAAAAAAGTTAATTTTTAGCATTCTTAATGCTGATTAGTCAGATAGTATTTTTAATGGAGCCTAGATTTCAAAGCATTTGTCATTGTATTTGTCAGCTTAATGGCTGATCCTTTGAAATTCTTCATAGAGGTGTAAGACACTGAATATCCTTCTCAGAATTTGAATTATAATAATGATATTAACAATCTGAGTCTAGGTTTCTTAATTACCAAGGCGTGTCATTTATGTTCTCTGTTTGTGACTGAAAAAACTCCACTCAAAGATCTTGCAGGATAATTTTCATCACATTGTAGAAAGAGCTTCTAATGTGTGATTGGGCACCTTACAATGAGAGAGATTTAATTATAAAAATTTGATGAAATGCATTTTTACAGATTTTATAGAAGAATGCCATAAAAAAACCCCTTATCTTTGAATAGGAAAGATTTAGGTAAACCATTTCATCATCTATTGTCAAGCCTTTAATATTCCCTTTTGTTATCTGACTAGAAGAAATCTTCCATTTCTTTTCTCCTTGTGAGATTCATGAGCCTTACTAAATTTTGGGTCACCCAGGGGAGAACCTTTTTCTGCACTTTGAAACAAGAATATGAATGCTTTTTTCACTCGTAATATAGGTAATGATAAAGATGAATGCTAAAATCTGCAACCCTGCCTTCATAAAAGAAGTATACATTTATTATAAAGCTGTGACTTTGAGCAAGTTCCCGAGCTGAAACCCCATGAAAATGTTCTACTGTTCCAGGGATTTTCAATCAACAAAAAAAGTGCTGCACTGCAAAAGGCTTTAATTCATGACATTAATGCAGAAAGTATCATAATGATATACGCTGTGTTTCTTTTCTAGAAGAAAAAACCCTGGGCTGTAGCTCATCAGCATTTATATTTTTTTGCCTTTAAAATAATGAAAAGATCCTCAGTGTTTGTATGAAATACACATTGCCCTTTGCAGACTGTGTTGTGGTGCATTACAGGAATACACATATAATGTGTACTCATTTTCCCACTTGGGAAAAGTGGGAGATTGAACTGGGAAAGTTACTGAGCAAATCTGTAGCAGTTACATTTGACTTGCTTATTGTGCTGGTATATCACAATATTAGGGTCTTGTTTCATTTGTAACTTAAGTGTGAAGTGTTTTATTCCTAAAAAGAAAAAATACTGTGACACTAACATCATTTTGATATCTGAAAATGTAATTTCAGTATTGAAATACCATCTAAAAACCTAGCACTAGGAATGTTTCAGCAGCAGTGAAACCATATTCTGAATTCATAGATGAAAATGCCCCACGGCCTCTAATTTCTATGAACACAAGTAAATAGAATGCCAGAATTTAAAATTACTCTTACCTGATTAGTTCTAACAGAAGTTTTTAAAGACTCGAGGTTTCATGTTGGTTCAGCATTTCATAAAACATGGGAATAAGTTCATTGCATGATGTGCCTCAGAGCCAGCAGCCCATCATTTAGTCTGCTCTTGATGCTTTCATTTGAGGAGAGCTAAAATCTCCTGGTTATCCTACAGCCAAAACTCTTTAAAGGGTCTGAAAACACAGATACTGTCAAAACAGTTCAGCTTTCCAGCAGAATTTTAAGCACGTGTGTAGCTCTTTATGAGATTGATTTGTTTGACTGTATTATATTATTTATGTGAAGAAAGGTTATTATAATTAATATCTGATGTAGTGGAAGCATGTTCCATTAAAATAAAAACATGAATTAATTTCTGCTTTTTAAAATTATTACCTGAGTTACACATTTGCTATTGTTTTATGTGAGTCAGTCCTCTCAAAAAATGGCTTTAATCTGTTTTTCCATCGACGACTTGGGTTTCAAATCAGCACTTCAATTAATGTATTTATTGGGTTCAGCTGACATCACATCAGTTTGATGGGAATTCAGCAGTCAATGGAAATGTGGTTACCTAGGCTGAGAGGAATGAGTCCCCCAGAACAACCTATCTAAGGAAGCAGGAGGAATGAGCAGGAACAGAGAGATTTTTCAAAACAAATACATTTGGCAAATTTACAAGTGGATAATATATGAAGGCTTCTCTGCACAGAGCCCTTTTGGTTTTTTATTGGGTCAAAATGTACAAGATATCATTTATCTGTATTCATACATAGGAAAACTGGAAATGTAAAAACCTCTATTTCTATAGCTTATAAAATACATCTCATATTTTTATCCTTAGTTTTGTAGATGGAAAATCCAGTGTAAATCAGCTTATATCTGTTAATGCAATTAAGCTGTTGATTTCTCCAATAATTAAAGTGAAGGCTAAGGGAAGACTAGGATCATTTCACATGGAGGGAGAGATGAGGTGGTGTTTAAGCTGCCAAGACGTAAAATAATTTCTAAAGTTTAAAGGGAAAATATCTTTCACAAGGTGAACCTTGGTCTGGCAAAAAGAGCAATACCATTTAATACCGATCCTGTATTTAAGGCGTACAGCCCAGTGCTGAGATCAGGAATGTCGAGCAGGATTAGATCACATTTCCTTGTGTCCACACGTCTGGTTCCAGACAAATGACAAGCCCTGCAGGTTGTTTGCAGTTCCTCTAAGCTGTACCTGTGTGTGACAGCCCCCAGCAAATATCTGGAGGTGTTTATGGCACAGCAGTGCCTTTAGTCTGAGCTCCAGGCTTTGGTCTGAAGTTAGGATGTGCTGTTTCCGCACAAACTGAGCATTCCTCTGTGCCAGCAAAGGAGTGGCCCAGCCTGCTGCTTGTGTTGTAGCACCTCTGCAAAGGAGGCTGGGTGTGTCACAGGTCCAACATTTTATGGTGTTAAATGTCTCCGTTATGTCAGTTTTGGGTTTATTGATGCCATGGTGATTTTTTGCCTTTTTATATACCCTTTTTATATACACTTCTATATAGCTTTTATGTATTCTTCAGTGCTTTTAGCCCACATATTTTAAGTCCTTAGGTTTGATAACTGGCATAGACCCAATATTCCGTTAAGCCAGGAGACCAAACATCCTGGAAGCCTCGCTATAGGGGGTCAGAAAGCCCCAGATACCAAGGTCCTCTCCAGAACACATTCTGCAAACTAAGATAGGCCCACCCAGAGGAAAAGTTCCTCAGATGAGGGGCTCACTCCAGCCTCTCATTGGGGAGTCTTTGATAGATATGCTAATTTGCAGAGCCTTAACTGTATCGTGTGTGCGCATTTTCGGTGTGTTTTCTCGGTGCATTCCACCTGGCCAGAGAGTGCACCTTAAAGATCCTTAAAATAAATACCAAGGTAAACCCCTTCTCCTTTTTAACCATGTTTAGCCCTGATTTTAAGACCAGGGAAAGGCAGCACTAGGAGTTCTTAAGCACCTCCCTGCACTGTGGAGCACTCTAGGTTTGAATCTCTTGAGAAGGGATTGAGTGATAACTCAGTTTGTATAAAACTTTCATGCTTTCTTTGTATTCTCTAATCCACATAAGTCTTTTTCATTATCTTAAGGCTTTTAAATTAAAGGGAGGGAAAAGCCTCTATCTACAGGAAATCAGGAAATCACCTTTTAGACAGCTTGGTACCGTGAGCTTTGTCCTTGAGAGCAGCTGAGGTTTTGCACTGCAAAGACAGAATTACCTGTAACAGAGTATTTTTAAACACATGTTATTGCAGGGTAGGCAGCTGCTCCCGGCGTGAGTCCTCTGCTCACCGCTGTGCTCAGCAGCCAGCTCGCACTTCTTAAAGGCAGTAGGGCATGGAAGGGAACTTGAACATGTTGTTTTTCTATTATTCCTTCCTCTCCACTCAGTGTTATCAAAGTGACTGGCTTTTGATAGCAGGAAAATGAGAGAAGACCCAACAGGATGTAGCTGAGTTGAAGTTTAATCTCTGGGAAAACACTTCGTTCTTAAATTAATGTTAGTGCAAACCACAGAGAAATAAAACTCTGAGGGTATTATCTGGAACAACAATGACCAATTATCTATGATACGAAACATTTTCCATTTTCCTTTTTTACCTGGAATAGTAACGTCTCTTCTTTAACCTGCTTTTTCAGTTCTGTGGAATGCCAGTGTGTTATTGTAATAATAACTAGTAGATAATTATTTTCAGTAACATTCTAGCAAAAAATATCTCAGCGGTAACAAAACTCAGGAAGTAAATATAATTTATAAATTTAAATAAATAACATAAATTATTATATTTCTTTTAATTTAAATATATAAAAATAATTTATAATTTTTCATTTATATTATAAATTTTCTACATACTTATGTAAGCTACTATGCACTCATTAAATACTGTTAAACTGCAGAGGTTAGCAGCTGTTTATTTGTTCATTCAAAAATGAAATCTTCATTATCAGAGGATAAAAGTGATTGTAAAAACATTATCTCAAGGCAGTATGGTTTCCATCTGATGACCTTGCAACATCCTGCGTGGTATCATTTAAAATTTTCTCTTGTCGTCTGTCAGACTCCTGACTTCTGTGCTACTCTGCAAGCCTTACACTTGATCACCCAGTTATTAGATTGACCAAATATTTATATTTCTTTGTTTTGTAGTGCAAGTCTATTACCTTCAGAAAATTTTCCATGATAGATTTTTCCATGCATAATTCTATAATCAATGTGATATTCTAAAATGTATGTAAACACTCATGTAGTATTCCAATTAAGATGCATGAAAAATTTTAAAGTTATGCATTTCCCCAAATGCTGATGTCATCATTCAAAGTTTGAGAAATGTTTCAGTCATTATGACAACCAAGGACAGAATTATATCATCACTCAAAAATAAGGATTTATAGCATTATTTGATTTGAAAATGGAATGGTCTCTTCAAGTTTGTTTATTTTAGAAAAGAAGCTATCTTTATTTCTAAACTTCCGAAGACATTTTGTCTCCTACAGACAAGGAATAAATGCTGAATAAATCAGCATCTTTTAAGATTTTTATTATGCCATCAGCCCAGCTTCTGAGATCCTTTCAAACACTTATGAGGAAATACTAACTTATTTCTCTTTCCATTTTAGAAGTAATTTTCTGATTGAATGGTACAGAGTGTTCATAAGCAGTGTGTGACTACAACTTCTCAAGGGACAGCCAAGCTCAATAAATGACTTGTTTGAGTTTGATGGTTTCTGTAGTCACTCCTAGGTCTATGGAACTGAGGCAGCGTTAGTTTTGTCTACTCTTCATCTCTTTGTATTTCCTGTGAATATTCCATAAAAAAGAAGCAGTTTGCTAAGTCCCATGGAGCTGTACCCACCAGGAGCTTCTGCTCACACAGAGGGAATATTTAGTCCTGAGCAACCCTCTCTAGGAGAGCTGCTTGGGGAGCGGGTTTGGACAGGATGACCTTTAAAGGTCCTTTCCAACCTCAACTGTTCTGATTTTGTGATTCTCTGTAGAATCCTGGAATGGTTTGGGTTGGAAAGGACCTTTAAAGGTCATATAGTTCAATCCCCATGCAATCAACAGGGACACCTTCAACTAGCTCAGGTGCTCAGAGCCCAGTGTCTGACCTGGCCTTTAATGTTTTCAGGGATGGGACATCCACCACCTCTCTGGGAAATCTTTCAGTGTTTCACCACTCTACCTGTAAAAAAAGTCTTTTTTTCTATCTACTCTGAATCTGCCACTACCCCCTGTCCTATTGCCATAGGCCCTACTAAAAAGTCTGTCTCCATCTCTGTTACAAGCCCCTGTTAAGTATTGAAAAGTTGCATTAAGGTCTCCCCAGAGGCTTCTCTTCTGCAGGCTGAACAACTCCAGCTCTCAGCCTGTCCTTAAGGGAGAGGTGCTCCAGCCCTCTGAGCATCTTTGGGGTCCTGCTCTGCACCCCTCTGACAGATCCATGTGTGTCCCATACCGAGGACTCCAGAGCTGGACTCCAGGTGGGGTCTCACCTGAGNTTCAGTGTTTCACCACTCTACCTGTAAAAAAAGTCTTTTTTTCTATCTACTCTGAATCTGCCACTACCCCCTGTCCTATTGCCATAGGCCCTACTAAAAAGTCTGTCTCCATCTCTGTTACAAGCCCCTGTTAAGTATTGAAAAGTTGCATTAAGGTCTCCCCAGAGGCTTCTCTTCTGCAGGCTGAACAACTCCAGCTCTCAGCCTGTCCTCAAGGGAGAGGTGCTCCAGCCCTCTGAGCATCTTTGGGGTCCTGCTCTGCACCCCTCTGACAGATCCATGTGTGTCCCATACCGAGGACTCCAGAGCTGGACTCCAGGTGGGGTCTCACCTGAGTGGAGTCGGGGGGAGTAGATAAAGAGACTTTGGGACAGTTTCTGGGGTTACCTCTCCATCAGACAGAACCCACACTGGAGAAAGGAGCAGCCCAGTGATTCTCCAGGGAGCTTGGTCAGCTGGTGTGTTCTGATGTAGCAAATGGCTGCAGTGGAAGAGGTGAGGCAACCAGTTCTGTGCTTATGGGAGCACAAAGATTATGTTCTTCTAGTAAAGAGACTTTGCACATGGATTATAATGAGAGCTCTCTTCAGCCCGGCTTCTCAGGATACAGAATTCTCTGTCCCCACAATCTATTCCTGTGTTTCATCGCTTTGTTTATCCCAATAAGACCGTGAAGCTTTGGGAGTGTGCACCATCTGTTTCGCACTGTGGAACACATTGGTGCCAGCAGAAGACAGTATGGATATAGCCAGAGATAATTATCCCTCCCTAAAGGATAACCAGTTCTTTCCAAGCCATTTGATACAGATTGTTGACTTCCTCTCATTTTTAAATCTCCTTTTCTACATCTCCTTTTCTAAATCATAGGATAAGATGTGCAGATTTACAGCACACGCTTTCTTAGCAATGATTTACTATCTTTAATGATGACCCTTGTTGTCTAAAGAGAAAAGCAGTTAAATACCTGTTTGATAGTATGCTGTAGTTCTTGCATCATTGTCAGCTGAGTGTGCTTCACTTGCCTTTTGCCAATTTGTCTTCAGAACAAAAAAGAGAAAAAGCTTAGCTGTGTTCCATTAAAAAGATTTTTTTCTCTATGTCATTTATAAACTATGGCTTTTGTTGATAAAGTCACAAAGCATATCACCAGGTATCAAATAACAGATTTAAAATAGCAAAAAAAAGACCAAAACTATAGATAAGTGAAGCTTATCTAATGCATAAATTTATGAAAGCCTTGTTTATCTATTGCAATAATGGGGCTTTTCAAAACCACAGTCAGTGTTTTTAGAACGCTGGGGGGTAGACAGGGGTTCTTTTCCTGATGTCCAACCCATAATGCTCTTACCAAATAGCTTTTTTTGCTTTAGGATTGTGTCTTGTGAGACACTGAAATTACACAGTGCAAGTTTTCTTAAGTGTTTTTGTTTAGTTCTCTCTTTTCCTGAATTTGCTTGGTTAAACCCCCCCTCACAGTAGTTACTTTCTTTTACATTCTACTATTCAGCCTGCTCATGTCTTACTGACTCTCCCTGTTTACATCTTGTAGGAGGTTCAAATGAGCTGCTTTTCTTCCTCAGACACTGGAATAAAAGTCTCTCATTTATTGTGTGCTCTGGTTCTGTGTGATTCTGATTCACTTTACAAAAGTTATTGGTTTGGGTTTTTTCCCGACGTGCTTCTGCAGTGAGGCAGATAGTTAATTTGAATTGAAGAAAACTAAATTTGAATATTTAGAAAAAATCCATCTGTACTTACAGCTTCAAGTTTGGAACACAAAAATGCACTACAATAAAATGCATTTCTTTGATCCTTTCATTCTTACAATAACGTGAGTTAAATAGTATTTATATGTTCTTAGCTTTTTATGCCTGGAGTACAAAGGTTGGATGGTGCTACAAAGAGTTGAGCTGGTTGAGGATGAAGGTCCTGAATCTTGTTTGTGTTGAGTGAGCTCAACACCACAAAAAACCTGGAGAATTACTCTTTTCAATTTCTGTCTTTTGACTTTTGAGAGACTGTGAAATATTCTCTTTACAGAAATTATAAAAAGGTCACAGTTTTTACTGTCTCTAAAGTGGAATACCTGAATTGACAGTTAGGCTATGTGGATTTTGGAAGTGGCAAGTGAAGTCCTCAGCTGAACAAGTGCTGTGTGCAGTGCACAGCTTGTTCACTAAATAACTGTGAGCAGTGGAAAAGGAGCAGAGAGCCCTGAAGCGTGGAAAGCTTCAAGCAAGCAACTTGAAATATAAATGTGCTTGGGTTTTGCAAGTAGGAATATGCTTTTTGGGGTTGTTGTTTTTGTTGGGTTTTTTTGTTGTTGTTATTGTTGTTGTTGTTGGTTTTTTGGTTTTTTTTTTTGGTGAGGTTAATTGGATAATTGAGATTTTTCAGGTAGTCTAAAAATTACAGAACTCTCTAAGTCTCCCCCCATTATACCCAGTGATTTTAATTGATATCATTAAGGGAGGGGTCTCAAAAATACTGATAATCACCATGTTAAAGTCTGATCTCTGAAGCTGGACTGATGCACTAGTGAAAAACAGAAGATACTGAATTTTGAGCAGTGGAAGAAAATATGTTTTTTCTAATTTGTCTTAGTTTTGGCAATCTGTTTTTACACTTTTTTTCCTATAGGCTTTATTAATACTAATTGAACTTGATGAATGTTTTTAAAGGACCCCATTCTTAAGTTTTTGGTGCTTACATAACTTCAATTAAAGAACATGCCTTCCCCACCCAATAAACTGGCACTATTATAACAACTCCTTGAAGTCTGAACACTTGTGAAGTGAAAAATGAGGTGTAAACTGTCCTCCACTTATCCTCCTCTCTTCTCCAAACCAGTATATCTCAAAACTTCTGCAGTGTAAAATACCTCCAGGCACCTTTCAAGCATCACAGAGTATTACTTTGAAAAAAGAATCCTTCTCTCACCTTCATCTATGATATCGTTTCTGCTTTTGCAATTCACCTTGAAATAAATGTCTTTTTTCTTTGTTTGATTTCCTTTTTCTAGACCTGTCACCAGCTTTTGTAGACTCATGTCCATATCACAATGTCACAATTTAACTTACTGTTTAAAGGTTTTTTAGTTTGATTAGAGAGGCTGGCATTGACTTTGGGCTAGAAACCAACCACCTTCTACCTCTGAAGGGTTTATTTCCGTGAAATGGTGCAATACACTTGTGCACTGTTTTTCTCAGCTTCAGGCTTCCATTCTCCAGGTTTAAATAACTCTTATCTTTTTAGTAAAACCTGCATCAAATATTCTGTCGGTGTTCAGTAAGTTCTCTCAACTCATTTTGTTCACTGTGAATAATTACTTTTCAGACTCCCATATACAGTGACATATCTAGATTTTTGTACATAACAACAAATTATGTATTTGCTGCTATCGAATTCTCCATCAATGAATTTAATCAGTTAGTGAGGAATAGGTCACGTGGTGTTTACAACTACCTTTGAACAAAACAACACAGAAGAGTTTGAAGATACTCGGGAGAACCCAAAACTTCTCAAGGAATGATTTTATTGAACTCACAGAGTGGGAGCTCATTAAAATAAGCTTATTTAGATAATTTTCTAGTCCCGGTATGGTGACTTCAGATGGATTGAGCTAGGACTCCCTGGCCAGTTTGTTGTTCTGCCGAATTCTTGTATCCAGCTGGCCTGTGGTTCTGCCTGATGACTCCAGTTTATGTGTGATGTTTCCTTTGATTATTTTAAGTTCTGTGCAAAACATCACAGTGTTTCACCAGGAGAGAGCCATATGGGACAATTCTTTCATCTGCAGGAGGTCTGTTCTGACAAAGGGTCTTCTCTACTGAAAAAGGGTAGAATTTGTTCCTAAACCAGGAGTTACCTGAGGAAGCTGCTAAGACACCTCTGTCCCTCTCTGTGTTATCAAAATACTGAAGGTTCAGGGGGTGCCTGTCAGGTGGTAAATGCTTGGCACAGGCTGCCTGAGGGAATCTCTGGGGCTGGCTCAGGGTCTCACCTGGAGAATTTCTATCACAGTCACTGTGCTGTGAAGTCAATTAGGGTTTCAGTTAATCACCTCCTCTCAAGCTGCTGCATTGCTTCCCATGGAGGCGGGCTGCTAAACCTCCTAGGTAATATCCTTAATTCCCACGTGTTTGCTGACAGCATTTTCGAGTGCTAGCTCTAGTATGACCTGGTACTTTATGGAGCTTTCAAAAACAATAAAAAGCATAAAGAAAACTCTGTACAGAATTGGGATATTGCGTTTCTCTGTGCTTGGACACGATTCTTCTCGCACATATATGTAATGTTGCCATCTGTCACCATATTTTAAGGGGTGATTAATGTCCTTCTGTAACTGAAACAGCTTCGTGTTCCTCAGCCCACAAAAATGCAGTGATAGGAAAAAGCACTAATGTTTAATAACATGCCAATGTATTAATTTCTGCTTAGCTAAATGAGAAAAAAAATTGTGTAGAATACAAATTCTTAGGTTTGCCTGCCTATAGGATGTGGATTTGTTCAGTGTGAAAAGTGACATTTTATACTCTGAGTTTTTAATCTGACTAAAAAAACCCACGTAATTGTGTATTCCAGGTAAAAATTGCTTTTAATAATGCATTGAAAGTTTTGGAAAAATCAAACAAAAGTGAACTGAAAAAATTGCAGAAGTAAAAAAACCTTCAAAGCAAACCCAACAAAATCCAACAAGGAGATAGAAAAAACCAAAACATTGTAACTTAGATCTGTGAAGATTTTTTTTTTATTTGCAATTCACTTAAAATTTAATGCTTGAAATGATGAGCTGAATAACCTGAAGATAAAATGAAACTTTCCTTGTAGTCAAAACAAAAAATTTCCCATCAATTCAGGACTCTTATCAGCACTAGAGCTGTTTCAGAACAGGCTGTTTGGGTAAACACCTGTCACGTTCGTGATCAATATCTGTAAGGAAACCTGAAGTAAGGGTTGATTCTGAGCTGTTCCCAGTGTGTGTTTCTGATCAGGTAAATTTCTTTAGTAGATATTTATCAGGCTGCAGCAAGCCTTTGAGTTGTGCAGTGCAGCTCTTCGAGCACAGCTCCCAGGCAGGGTGCAGCCCTCGGGTGTTCCATGCCTCAGGAGTGCTGGATAGTCACTTCTGGAACTGCTTGGATGTGCGTTTTCTCTGCATGGGGACGGTGCCTGTGAGAGGAGGCAAATGGAATGTATTTCCTTCCCACAGCTGTGTTTGGAGTTGTTTGGATGTGAATCAGAGCATGCCGAGTTGCTGGGATTTCAGTTTTAGTTTTTCCAGCTCATGATTTTAATTAATAACTTCTTTTTTCCTCGTAATTAATTCTTTCTTTTGCTTTTATGATCCCTCAGTCTCATCCTCTATTTTTGGTTCCCTGTAATGCGTATATCGCCGTATTTTCAGCCTGCATACGCAGTTTGTAATTTTGGTGCTGGTCCAAACCCTCAATTAGGTGAGCCATATGTTCAGAAGAGCAGCTTCAGAGCACAACAGATCGAGAAATCAGAGCCCTGAACTAACGTTCAGCTTACGCACTGCTCGCTGCCTACCTCCCCTGGTCTGAATATGGCAAAGTGCAGAGCATTTGGGCTACCTGATAAACTGTTCCTTGCAGCCCGAAAGCTTCACCTCTTGCACCAGTAAAACTGGTCACTGAGCCAATCAGTATTTTTTGTTACGCAAATTATCACGTGTCTGTTGTAATCCTGAGCCAGTGCTGTTTACAGCCCCCCACTTTTCCATGATGCTTTATGGTAATATTAAACCAGGAAGGTGATTAAAGACCAAAATTTAGCCCCTGAGAAAGCCAAATGTCTCTGTCAGGGATGTGCAGCTGTGGGAGGTAATGCAGATCTTGATTCTAGGAAGAAGAACTATGACGCTCAGCTTTGATGCTGATTTACTAAAGAACGGATATCGATCTAATATCGATACCTGACTGGAATGGACAAAAGACTCTCTAACTCGTTTGGGTTAGAAAGGGTATGTTTATTCCAACGCTGGGAAGCTGTGTGGATCGCTCCAAAAGCACAGCTCCCAGATTACAAGGCAATCCAAAGCCTATTTATCCATGAAAGTTCTAAATATTCAAAATACAAATACCATGGACACGTCCCATTCCCGCTCCGTATAGAAATTAGCCACAAAGTCATTAAGCATGCATAGTTCTCTCTAGGAAATGGGTCGGTGGTCTCATAATTATGAGGGGGGTCCTTCTTTGGATGAAGTAACTCTTCTTCCTCACGATGACCTTTTTACCTTCTTAGTTTTTAACAATACCTATAGCCTTGGAGAACTCCCAGTTCCTTTCCCAAAACAAGTTTTGAATGGGGTCATCAATAACTGCCTGCTTCTTCCTCTGCAGATTCCTGTTACAGCCCAGCTGTACAACATTAGATAACCAGTAGTCAGTTCCCAGGCCTGAGGAGTTTATTCCGGCCTCAGTTTCTTTGCTTAATCATCAATCCCATTGTTTTAGATTCTGCTGTGTTTGCTTCCTATTCTAACCACTCTTTTAGCTAAATTCTTAATGTTTAAATGTTTAAGAAAAACTCAATCTAAATACTTATGAGAGGCTTATTTTAAGTGTTGCAAAGAGACTCAATGTCTCAATGCGTTGTTGCTGATCCAAGTGTAGGTGGGCAGAAGGCTGCTCATACTACCTAAGGAGAACTTTATTTTCCCAGTGATATCTAGATCTGAAAAGTGGAATTAATCCATTGCTGCTTCTGTGTGAATAAAGTTCAGTAATGATCAGCTGCACATCTGCTAAAAGCTGTTCAGTAACCTGCATCTGCTTGAGCAACATTTGTAGTTTCTCTAAAAAAAGTCAGTAAATAAAAACTGGGCTGCTCAATGAAAATATCTGGATAATGGGTGATTCGTTAAATCTCACAGTTATGTAATTGCAGTTCTGGCATAAAGGCACACAGAAGTGCAAGAATCAGCTCTCTGGGGATACCAGTGAAGTCATTTTTAAACTAAAGGGTACTTGATTAGCATTCTTAAATAGACAAAGGGGATCAATAAAGGCAATACAAAATATTACAGGACATTTAATTAATAAGGAAATTAAGAGATCCTTAAAGGATCTTTGATGCATTCAAGTACAGCAAGAAAACCTCAGGAAAAGGAATAGAAGTGGACCCCCTCAAGAGGCAATAGTCTTAATTTGCTCCCTGGAGTATTGTGGCTGGTAATTGCTCTGGGAAGTTTCTGAATTACGACAAGAACTTGATTTCATTACAAATATTTTTCTTCTATAATTTTTTTCCAGTTTTGTAATAAAGGACTCCAGCTACTGTTGGCTAGAATATGATAAATTTGTGTGAGCTTAAGATGCTTGTATAGTGTTTGCTATAGTTACGCATCTGCTTCTCTCGACAGCCTAAAGCCCACAGCAATCTTGGAAATCTTATGGAAGGAAAAGGGGGCGTGGAAGGCAATATTTATCTGCAGAGATGATTTTGGGAAGCAGTGGCATGAAGTGCCTGGACATAGAAGTATCCTGGTTTTATTTGTCAGTTTTAGATCGGTTATTAGGAGAAATTTGTTCAGATAAAGGGTGATGTAGCCCTGGAACAGGCTCCCCCAGGAAGAGGCTGAGTCACCGTTCCTACAGGTGTTTCCAAGATGTTCAGGTGTGGCACTTGGGGACATGGTTCAGTGGGGGGTTGGCAGTGCTGGGTTAGTGGTTGGAGGTTGAACTCGGTGGTCTTTTCCAAGGCAAATGATTCTGTGATTCCCTTCTGTAGGGTCAGAGTCATTGAGTCAGCACAGGATTTGTATTACTCGTTGTAATTTGTCTTCCAGAGAATATCCTGCACTTAGCTTGTGATCTGTGTGAATATGACATTTATGATTGAAGATTCAAGAGAGAGGTGTGAGGTTCTTCCCAGTACAACAGGATAGAGAAGGTTATACCTGATCTTGTTTGTGTAAACATAGAAGTTTTATTTTCCCAGGGAGAGAGGGAAAAAAGGTTTAAAAGAAGAAATTTTCTCAAAGTTCAGCTCATCTAAGTAAGCCAGAAAGGCAGGAGGTTAACTTCTTTATCACATCGAACATTTCATGTTAACATTCTTTACATCTCTGCAAATTATGAGCTTTAAATGATCCATCAAATAATTTATTTTCAGAAACAATATTTTATATGTCTTTTATAATTTGTACCTCTTTTAACCTCATTAAAATCCAAGGAGATCTATTTTTTATGGCCAAGGGAATAGTGAAGGACAAAGTAGTGTCTGCCATTTTAATGCAGGAAAGCAAAAGAGTTGTGCAAGTCATTTCTACTGAGAGATATAATTGGTGTGTGGTAAGGCTCGTGAATTACCATTGTTAGAGAATTAAAGGACATTGGATCAGCTAATTAGGACTTTACAAAAATCTTTCTCATATAACAACCCCAAAAATTAATTGGAAAAATATCTGTGTGATAATGTTATACCAGTATATTCACAGGGCTTCTAATTACTCCATTTCATTTGTTTCACTTTTTGCTTTCTCAGCAAAACTGAAAATTTCCATTTATTCACGCAGTCTCTAAAAGGTGCTGATGACATACTGCTGTGGGCATGTGTGCTGTATTTGGGAAGGGTACATTTTATTGTTAAATTTACCAAATGTTAATTTCCATTGTGAAATTATACCCATTGTTAGCGGTGGATTATCATTAAGTCACCTAAAGTTCCTCCTGTCCTGGTTCCACAATAAATGTTTTTGAGCATTAAAGATTTATATGCTAAGAAACTGTGCTTTGTTCAGTTTCGTTTTTATATCTGTCACATTATAGAAATTAAACTTCTAAAGTGCTTCTGCAGAATTCAAACTTTTCATATCTCTTCTATTTCCTTTAAAAAGAATCTATTATTGATAAAAATAAAGCTGCAAGACAGTTAAAAGTTGCTAAGTGAGAACAGTAACACTTATGCATCACGTAAGCACTTAAAAGCAAGATAATCTGCCACATGAGACATTTTTATCAGGAATCTGGGTGAATACTTTAACAAAGCACAATAATCTCAACTTCAGCTTGCATTTTGCAGTAGCTGTTTATGTCGTTTTAATAAAAATATGTGGCATTTAGGGTGTTTTTTTAAATGTACTGGTTAGGAAAAGTCGAAAATTCCATTCATGTGGGCTTTTGAGGGGAAAAAATAGTTTATGACTTTTTTCAAGAAATTATATATGCAGTAATCAGAGTGTCCAATTTTAAGTGGGGGAGAAATAATAGATTGAAAATTCCATTTGCTGCTTAGCACCATGTCACTGTGTGCTTATGTAATTTTTTAGATTTTTTTTTTTGGATGATTTTTGTGCTGTCAGTGTAGCCTGTGATGAATAATGAAAGAGCAATACTTTATTGTATGGCTAAATTTCACTGGTACTGTAAGAATTATGCATTTAGATGTTTGCGTATTGAGTCTATGTTTTTCATGTGGATGGTGAAGGATTTAAGATGTCAGTTATTTCTCATCTCCTTGCTTTTAAGCATACCTGTTTTGTAAATTGTATTATCTAAAACTACTGTCACTAAGCAGCTGTTACTGATTTTTAAAGTGGTTTTTTTTTTTTTTTTAGATTTTTTTTCAAAATTATATGCCATTTTATTAGATTCTGTTTGTAGGTGTGGGTTTTTTAGTGGTTTGTTCTTTGGGGATTTTTGTTGGGGTTTTTTTGTCTGTTTTAGTTGTGTGTGTGTCTTTGGATCCCTGGATTAGATAAACATCTGTTAATTAGACTTGTAATGACTGATCAGCAAAAGAGTATCTGAACCAACATATTTAAATTAATGCAGAAGAAAGGATTTTCTTTATCTGTGGGAAATAGCCACCATTTTTGATCTTAAAGGAGGGAAGAGATTTTAAAGTTTACTTTTGTAAATCAATTTGGTTTGACATTATGCCAAATGCTTGACATGTTATCATCTTAAAATCGTCTAAAGTCAAAGTTGGTGCAGAATTTAGTGGCTTTGTGTCCACTAGGTAAGATTAGGATTTTCAAAAGACCTTCGGAAACAGGGAGCAGAGCTCATAATGTTTTAAGGCTCCTTTGAAAACTCGGTGCTGAGTGTATCCCAAGAGTAAATAGGAATACTTTGGGGTTGGGTTTTTTCTAAACTTTTGATGTAGATCTGGTTTTCCCCAATGGTCCTTACCTGTCCCCAGTCTCAGCTCTGTTGTTCTGCTGTTGTCCACAAAGATATCAAGTAATCATCAGTGTGCACTCTTAAGTTTGAAGAAATCTGTGAACAAGCTAAACTCCGGTGTTTTACAGCCTCCAAAAGCTTTTGGGTAAGGAGAGCTGGACTCCAGAAAATGCCTTCAATGGTTTTAGCTTTTAAAACAACAGGAGGGAACTGAACATCAGAACAAATGGCCTAATAGGGACTGAGAAACAACACCCAAAGACAATTTGGGGTGTCACTGTTGTTCATTACAGCAGTGTTGGGACAAGGACAGGCTTGCAACGGGGCCCCACTCTCACATAAAGAGTGGGATGCTGTGGCTGTGCAGGACTGCTGATGGCAGTGGTTGTTGACACTGAGACAGGAACTCTTGAAGTAAATGGGAGGCCTAAAGAGGCCAACCTAGAAACAGAGACCAGACAGGAGTAAGGGAATAAAGGTGGATATTTATTTGAAAGGCCTTCAGAGGCACACCCTGGGCAGGCCAAAGGCTACACCCAAGATGGACCCCGAGTCACGAGTTCTTCACACTTTTATAGCTTTGGGCCATTTGCATATCAACCCAATTTCACCAATTAAACTTTAGCTAATGATGGAATTTCCCCTCAGCTTGCCCCCCTTCTCAAGATGCTGGGTTACACATTTTGGGCCTAGGCCGGGCTGGGTGTCCTTGGAGAGCAGCCTGGAGAGGCTTTGTTCTGTCTGTCTCAGCATGAGAGAGCAGCAGCTCACAGGCTACAGGACACTGCAGAGTTACACACTGGGAATACAGAATTTGAAAAATATAAAAGCTAAAACCTAAGGCATCAGGAGAAGCTGATGGGAGCAATAAAATGGAAGCGTGTACAGTGTACTCTGCACTTGCCATCACCACCTTCCTAAAACAGCTCTAACTTGTTCACTTTTATGTCAGTTGTAACAGATAATTCTTGATTTTCTTTGTTTCCAGGGTTTTTCCGCTGTGCTCTCAAACACTATGGCTGGCTGGCCTGCAGGCTGGGAGCTGCCTCTGCATTGCCCTCCCTGGGCAGCCCGGGATCCCTGCAGACTGAGGAGCCACTGGAAGGCTCAGTGCGATGGGTGAGTGAAGGCAGAGGGAGAAGGGAGCTCTCAGTGCGAGGGGCAGCCTCTGTCCAAAGAGCAGAGACACCCTGACACTCACATCTCAGGGGTGGCTAAACAAGGTCCCAGGTTCCTGGACAGGCTGCACTCCTCTGCAGTTCCAGTGTCACATGAGGACATCTGAAGGGAAGGTCCTGTTCCTGTTCCATGGTTGCAACACCTTGAGGATAAGTCTCCTCCTTCCCACTTTTGTTTCATTTCAAGTTATTTTCTCTAGTTCATGGTTCATGCCTCTAGTCTGTCATCATGAAACTTAAGCTTTAGATTTTCAGCTTTGGTGGATCTGATGTTTGTAAGGAAAAAAGTGAGGGCACAGATATAGCAAAGCTGGGGATTGCTGAAGGTTGCATCAGAGAGACTTTCTCCTGTATTTGAAGTAGTCTGTGTGATAATCTGTCAGATAGGGAGGATTGGAAGCTCTCTTTCTTTGCACAGCTCTGCATATCAGCAAACTGAAATGTTTGAGAATTGACCGTGTCCACATGGGAAATATTCAAATTCACTTAAATAATCGAATTCACTTAAAACTTCCTGTAGCTTTATTCAGTAATTGAGGTTTGGTCTTTCTGGAATATTTGGTTAGTATCAAGCCCAGATTCCAATTCCTTACAGAGTTATAGCTGGAGAAAATAATCTGGAGTCCTGAACAGGAACTGAACTGTAGTCAAACTTTGTCCATGTGACAGACAAGTAAATGACTTCTGCCATTCCTTCCACCATCTGTGACAAATTAAATGAGCTGCAAAATAACTTTGTCCATCTGGGAGAAGGAAAGTAGGTCTACAGCTACTTTTAAAAGTTTGTACGAGTACTAAGGTAAATTGACTAAATTATTTTTAGGATAGAAATTAATTCTAAGCATTTGCAGAACACATTAAAATGTACCTTTGCTGTCAAACATTCTGGTGATAACTGATAAGGAAATAGATGTCAGTATGACTGATTCAGAATAAGCGGTTTGCAAGACAATAAAGAAGCAAGAATTGCTTTTTAAAAGCAAGTTGATCAGTTTCCTGCTACATTATTCTCATGTTAATGCCAAAAAAGGAAAGTTACTAGGTACTGCCACACAAACTGTGTTTTATCTTGTCAAACTGTTTAAGTTAGATCACCTTGTAGAATCAGCTATTACATCATCAGTTGTGCCTGCCTACTCCAAAGTTAATCACCTTTCAGGACCTTAAGTGTTGTCAGCAACTTCTTTTCTGTCACCAGGCAGGTTCTGTATTTGAGCATGCTGATAGTCTGTGGAGAAAGGTTGTGCTTAGAATTAAGAATACCCTTTTTCTCCCCTTTGCAACTTCTGTAATTAATTGAAAAATCTCCAGTTCTTCTAGAGTGACATTTTCATAATGTCAGAGAAGATGGAGAATTCACTGTTTGGTTTTAACTGGAAACAAGGGCCATTTGTAAATCACCACTTTTACCCCTTCTTCTACCAGAAGTATTTTCCTGGAATACTCACAAGACATTGTGTCAGGGTGAGTAGCAGTATGGAGGAGGAGTACATGTTTTTTATTATGCCTTAAACAAGAATTTCAGTTGTGTTTAATGGATATGAAAGGTGCTATACTAAATAAATTAACTTTCTTTTGCTGTAGTCCCAATAGTCTTTATTATAGATTCCAGAAAAGTCCTTGTCACTTGCCAGTTGCTCCACCGTTATGTTAAAAGAATATTTTCAGGTGATGAAGCATCCTCTTAATTAACCACCCAGTTGCTCATAAATTTAATTATTATTTTATAACTGGATTAATCTTCTTGCAAAGTTACCCAGGGTTCGTTTTTTCTGTCTTCCCTTGAAGGCTTTATTTGGTACTGTTTCTTGTGTGTAGATTTACAGAATCAATCTTCGGGTATTAAACTGTGACCTCAGTCCAAAAGTAGAGTCATGCACTTAATTTTAACTGTGTAAGTACTTTTTTAGACTTCAGAGGCAATGAATAGTTGTTTAAAGCATGCAAGTGGGAATAATTGATATGGTGTGGTATAGGGTTTAAGTCTGAGTCAGAAGCACATAAATATTATGAGTCTTGAATAAGCAGAAGTTAATTTAACAAAAAAAAAAAAAATCGTAGTAGGGAAATTGATTTTGGGCTTTATTGATATGCTAAAGTTGATATCAGGGAACCTAACAAATTATAAGGCTAATACAGTCCAGAAAAATTGTGTGGATGAATTTGGTAGGTAGGGGAAAGAAAAGGATAAAACAGAAAAATATACCCTCGTTATTAAGTCCATGAAGCAGACTTAATGCCCACAGCTTTCTCACTGGTTGCTTTAATCCAGTTTATTTATTTATTAATCTCCCAGCCTTTGCTATGGGGTTGGTGCCTCTTTCAAATGCACACTTACAGCCAGGACTCTGTGGTGTCTCTTTGGGCATTCGCTGCTGTTGGATCTTCCATTCCAAGCCATGACTTTGTATTCCAGGGAACGTTCTTCCCATTGCATGCAGATCTTTGTTCTGAATGTTCTCACTTATCATTGGTGTCTCCCTTTGATGCCTAAAGTGGCCAACCTAGAAACAGAGACCAGACAGGAGTAAGGGAATAAAGGTGGATATTTATTTGAAAGGCCTTCAGAGGTACACCCTGGGCAGGCCAAAGGCTGCATCCAAGATGGACCCCGAGTCACGAGTTCTTCACACTTTTATAGCTTTGGTCCATTTGCATATCAACCCAATTTCACCAATTAAACTTTAGCTAATGATGTAATTTCCCCTCAGCTTGCCCCCCTTCTCAAGATGCTGGGTTACACATTTTGGGCCTAGGCCGGGCTGGGTGTCCTTGGAGAGCAGCCTGGAGAGGCTTTGTTCTGTCTGTCTCAGCATGAGAGAGCAGCAGCTCACAGGCTACAGGACACTGCAGAGTTACACACTGGGAATGCAGAATTTGAAAAATATAAAAGTTGAAACCTAAGGCATCACTTTTGCACCAGGCTTCTACCTCAGCCCTTTGCCAGCTCTTGCTGTAGCCACAACATCCCACTCTGTATGTGACAGTGGGGCCCTGTTGCAAGCCTGTCCTTGTCCCAACACTGTCTAATGAACAATGGTGACACTCCAAATTGCCTTTGGGTGTTGTTTCTCAGTCCCTATTAGGCCATTTATTGTGATGTTCAGTTCCTTCCTGTTGTTTTAAAAGCTAAAACCATTGAAGGCATTTTCTGGAGTCCAGCACTCCTGCCTTTCCTTTGGGAGGTAATTATTTGCTAAAAATCATCCATGCATTTGATTTTGAATGGGACAAAAGGAGTCAATGATCATCTTGTTTAATGGTTGAGGAAATACAAAGCATGACAGCCTCTGAGACCTAAGAAGGGCCCTGTATCAGAGAAACCTGCTATTTTTCAGTTCTTGAGTAGTAGGCATAAATCCTTTTCTTTCTCAGCTGTTTTTGAGATGAGCACGTGTTTGGGCACTGCTGGAGAAGCTCTTTGGCATGTTCTAAAATGCACAGGGGTTTATGCAAGGCACTATCCTGCAATGGATTTTTGTTTTGCCATCCCATTTATAACAGGATTCCTGCACGGTCTGTGTGCAATGCATGCAGGCTGCCTGCGTTCACAGAATGCTCCAAGAAATCCCGGTATTTCCTCTCCTGGCAGGACCCTGCTCTGTCACTCGCTGCAGCTCAGGAGCCATTCTGTGCACTTGTGACAATTTCATCTGTAATGCTTCACTTGGCAAGAAGTCTTGCTGGGCCACGTCGATTCCCTTGTGTGTCACCTTGTCATCTCAGAGCACCACATCATAATGTGGCTCTCCACGTTCTTTTCCCCTGACAGCAGCTGAAAGTGCCTTTCATCTGCAACATGCCTTCTGCAGGACAAATGGTCATCTCAGTAAACAAAACAATCCACCTTTCCTGCAGCACCTATTTTGTTTCCTACTAATTTAAAAATTATTTTGTGGTTTGACTGGGAGAAATATACTGAGTAACACTCACTGGTGAAAGGTTTAAAGAGTTTCTGCTGGAGAACTGTATTTTAAGTAAATCCACCAGTTTACATTTGACTGTGCTAAAGCAGACTTGTTCAGTAATACAAGATATTAGGAACTTCTTACAAAAAACCGCAGGCTCTCTAAAGTCTGGAAGCATCTCCAGGTGTCTGTGTAGAGCCTATGGAATGTTCTTCTGGAACCCTTGGATACAAAAGGCAAGGAGAACAGTGAAGACTAATCTGTGTTGTTCTCAATCCTAAATATGTGAATAATGTGATGGTTTTGGACTGGGTTCTTTTGGTTTGGTTTTTTTTTTTAATTATTTTTTTGGTGTCAACATGTAAAGATGCCAGTGCATAATTTGCAAGTAATACATAACAGATGGTCTTAATCTTTTAAATTGCTTGAGGCTGGAGCATCATAGTATTCCTATATATGGATCAGTATCTAGGGAGAAAGGAGGCTCATTTGGTCAGGAGATGCATCTTCAGATAAAACCAAGTTACGCTTACCTTGGCTGCTTGAATGCCAGTGACATATGAAACTAAAGACAGCAATAATAAATAGATTATTTATGCACATATTTTTACTGGAAAAGGGAGAAGGTAACAGTCTTGGAATTGTTTTTCATGTGCAGTGTTTCTTTAGCTCAATGGAAAGTAAAATGAGATATAGTTTTAAGACTATCTTTGTACTTAATTGTAAAAGATTTATTGAAGATGATCAGACAGAAAGTGCTCATCAAGATATGCAGTTTTTAGGAGAAATGTCCTATACCTTGATTGTATAATGAGGAGTAGTTAAGTTGGGGTTTTTTTGCCTATCCCATAAATAAATGTAAATCCCAGGTACCAATAATCTTCTTTATTAAATTTACCCATCTTTATCCTAGACACAAGTTCTAGGAAAACAATTTTTGTAATTTCCCAACTAAGAATTAGGATACAGTGAGGGGAGAGAACAGTGGCTTCTCTTCTATCCCCTGCTGTAATCAGAAAGAAATCACTGAGTGTTTTCTTCTCTCAGATGTGAATCTGTTGGGACACAGAAGATATTGACTGACACAGTGACATTAGAATTTTTCAAGGATTAGTTAAAATCTCATGGAGATTCAATGAATTGAGCACCAAATTCTTTACATCTCTTTTCACACATTACAGCCTGATTGACCAAACAGACCATAATAACCTTGATGGTTACTCTGGATTGTTCCAATCAGATCTTAGAGCCCCTGAATACTCCTTAGATCAGATACAGACGGGATTTATTGAATGCCTAAATAGAGCTGCAGATTTACATGATAGGCTGTGTTAGGGGTAAAGGAGATATTACAGAAAATTTATTTTTTAAGATTGGTAAATAATAGTTTTCTCTATAATGGAACAACTGACCATGGTACAGAAAGAGCCAATTACCCCTGTATATATAATTTGAAATAAAACCTGTGGAGATAAAAGGAAAGGAGCTTTCCTTGACTTCTGCGAGCCTTCAGGTTCTTCCTTTTCACTCTGAAACAATATACGGAATATTCTGGGTGCAGTTATTCCGCAACACAAACCATGAACAAGCCATTGCCTGCTCGGCCTTGGGCTCAGTTGGGTTTCTTAAGAAGTGACTGCTGTGGTGAACAGAGTCCTCCCTTTGCCAGAGTTCAGAGAGAAAGCAGCCTGGTACAGCACGTGCTGTCCCCCAGCGTACAGGTAATGAACCCTGAAGGAGGGAGAAAATACAGGCAGATATTCAGTGGTTGGGTATGCCCATAACAGCACTGATTCTGTCAAATTGTACGGCAGGTTTGTTCCCTGCATCGCTGTGCACTTGACATTGAGAGGAGATAAAACATCATTTACTTGTTGCCCGAGGCAAATTCATCTAAGCGCCGTATCAAGTCAGAATTCGGTACAATATTGCCATTGCCGCTCGTGTGCTTTCAGTGTGATGAAATATATTCACCCCTCAGAGTTCCTGTGTGACAAAGTCAACTCAACATTTTCTGTGAGGCTGATGATGCACTGGAAGCAGCCATTTTAACAAGGGAGAATTATGACATACAACATTTTCCAGTACTGGTGAGGCTTTTTCATTTAATAGCTATCTGTATTCAGTGTGTGGATTTTCCTTGATTGTGCTCAGGAGGAGGTGAATATTTTCACTATTGGCCTCTGGTTTTTGTAATTCTAGTCAAATTGATGTTTCCTTCACCTCAAAGTAACTAGAAGGACAGATACTGACAATAGATCCTGGAAAGCAGGACTATGGAAAAGGCAGAAATCTGAAGAGAAGTAGCAGCACCGATCAAATGAGATCATCTGTCTCTTTCAGTTTTAATCATAGCTCAGAGCTAGATTCCAGGGAGTAATCAAAGATATGCAGAGAACCTCCTGATAAGAATACTGGGTGTGCCCAAGAAAACTCAGCAAAACAGGGAGGCAGATGAACTGGTTTAGTTTTGGAAAATAAGCCTTGTGAAGCTCTAGAATTAGTGAGGGAGATGGAATATTGTGAATATTGGGGTAAATCTGAGAAAATAAATAATTTTATGAAAAGGAAGTAGTTTTCTCATTATAGCTTTTGTCAGGGGTGGGACATGATTCTCAAGTAATGAAGAATATGGTTACAATCAGAAGGGTAATTTTCACTTTTTCTGCTTGTGTTGAAATGCTCAACCGCAATTTTCTTAATATTTCTACACAGAAAATGACAAAACAATTTAAGGTTGTACAGTCACCTTGAAGTTGGCTACTCTTAATGTTCTTAGCTTCTCAATTTTCCTTTGGGCTTTACCACTCTGGGACGGTTAATTTATGTCACCAAATACATTAGCCTCCTCTCTTTCCTCTTCTGCCATAGCAGTTTCCAGCCCAATTAAACAAAAGATTTGTGAGGGGATAGCTGTTCTAGCTGTTCTAAGGGCTGTTCTGAGCAGCAGCCAGTTTGAAGGCAGCAGCTGAAAAGCTGAAGCAGATTTAACAAAGATGCAGAGAGTTAAAAGTGCTGTGCCTCTGCTCCTGACAAAGCTTGACAGCTGATTAAACATTGCAGTCCCTACCCCAGGAAGCTCTGAGTCAGGCTGGAATTAAGAAAAGCCTTCAAAGGAGCCAGAACTTCAGAGCTGTGCTTCACAAATGGGAGGTGCTGGTTTGCAATTCGAGGATGAATCCATGCCATGGATTCCAGATCAGCTCCAGCACAGGAAGGCAGCTTGGCAGGCCAGGGATGCTCTCTCTGACTGCTCCCTCGGGGACACGCGGCTGCTGCTGAGCATCGAGGGGCACTGAGGCTTTTCCACCTGGTGAGAAACGTCCTCTGAAGGGAGTTGGTCCTCTTAGGTGTCATTCAGGCAACGATCTCTAATAATAAACAGGAAAAGAGAGTTCTCTTTCCTACTTGCAGTATCCAGTGTGTTTTTCACTATGACTTAGTGAGGTACAGGAAAACAATACAGAAACCAAGGTAAAGATGCATCTTTCTCCAGCTTACACTGATTAATGCTTTTAAATGGTGAAAAGACAAGTAAGTGAGGGGAATCAGCAGATAAAAAGTGAAGGACAAAAGTGCTTAGCGGTATTTCTCTAGCAAGGGCAAGGGTGTCAACAGTGTCATGAAGCTGTTGAAAAGAAATTGCTGCCTTTAACATCATGGTGTGGGAAAACATGCAAATGTAGGACTCCAGAATATGATCAGAATCATTAGATTGATAATTCATTTTTATTCACCGAAGAAAATTCATTTCTCTCTTGCAAGGGAAAGAAAGACCTCTTAGTTGGAAAAACACTCGGGATTATTGAAGTAATGAGAAAAAAATCCTCCTTTTAATCAGAAAATCCTTGTTCCTGTAAGAAAAATCTTGATGCTGCACAGACCATAATTCCTTATCTCTGTTATCTGCAGTGCTGGCTTCGATGGAACTTTTTGTGGTCATTGCCAGAAAAAGGACTTCCATAACATCTTTATGTTAAAATTAGTATGCCTCAGATCAGTTTGCATACAACCAGCACTGATTCACCTTATCTTTCCCAATCCTGCCTGTTTTTTGTAGCTCATTAGATTAACTTCCTGTTGCTGCTTCTTCTGCTCAGCTTAGGGGTTGTATCTTTTGGTCTTTTAAATAATTAATTTTCTTCAAAAGGTGGGCTGTGACTCCAAGGCCCAAAACTCAGGGATTGTTCAGATCTCACAGGAATATATTTAAAGAAGTTTTCTTTGTGACCCATACACCCTAAATACAGCTCAAGTACAATGAGACCTAAATAAAAAAAAGCAGAAGTGAAATAAGCATACCTTTGCAATGGAATATACTAATTTGATGATAGTGAATGTCGTTCCTAAAGACGTACCTGCAGCAGCCTGAGGAAGATGTATTCCAAAGGGAACTGGCTAGTTTGTGTTTGGATTTTATTCAAAATTAGTATTAATTTTTACTTCAAAAGTAGTATTTGTATTTTGAAGATATTCTACTATAAAAACAAATTTATTTTTAGAGGAGAGGTGAGATAATATTGTATCTTAAAAACTTCTATCTCTAACACTATAAAGCTCAGGGAGGTTATACCTAATCAGTTTTTTTTTTTTTAATTTTGTTTGTAGATGTGGTTTGAATAAGCTTTTTTTAATAGAAGCAAACCTTAACAAATACGAAGGGAGAAAAAAGTTCTTTCTCTTCTCGCATTTTAGTTTTGTGAGCCAGTTGTTGAAATGCATTTGTGATCTACAGCGTTTGCTGTGGTGGGAAATATTTTATGTGAAATGCAAAACACAGAAGTATCGTTATTTTTGAAGCACTCTCAGTGCAGTTCTTAAAGGAGAACCATGGAGTCATAAAGATTTTCTTTACATCAAGGTTGCTCCAGCTACACTGTGTGAAGGGGAACTTTAGAGTCTGTTGGCACTGGGAACCTTCAAAGGATGTGGTCCAGGACAGAAGGCAATGAGAAAAATTGATTTGAAGGCTAAAAAGCAGTGAAAGAGAACTAAGATGTGAGGAGTAGAGGATTAAATAGAGAATGAATGCTTTACAATTGAAGTTACACTAAAAAATGGAACAGGAAGAGGAGATGCATAGAAGGTTGTGATGAAAGTGGGGCGAGAGAGACTCGTTGTCAGGATAAAGCAGAAAAACAAGAGTATTTTTGGAGCCTAATTAGGACAGAAGGAAAACTACGATTTGGGGTCTTTGGATAATCAGCAGGTGATGAGGATTTTAGCTGGTTGGCTTTGAAATTTAAAACTGGAAGAAAATTCCGGTGTTGCCGAGCCTTCAACCCTTGTATCTTAGGCAACAATTTAATAGCATCCCTTTTCTAATTTGTCTTCAGACACATTTAGTCATTCTATGCCACAAAGAGATGGCTAAAATTTCATTTTTCTTGTCGTTTCAAATTGTGTAATATTCAAAGTAAACACGCTCCTGACAGGTACACCCATTTTGTAGCTAAGCTGAAATCAGTTGATGTGCCACAGATGATTTTGACTGAATGCCTCAGGAGGAAGTGAGCAAGGCAAATAAAAGGATATTGATGTGAAAAATGGAAGTTTAACTGCAAGGGGGAAAATGAGAAGGATATATTTGCTTTTAATATCTGAAAACCAAGTTTGTAATTTCCCCGTTTAATATTCTTGGGGATCTTTTGGCCTTATTTAATGTTTCAGGATTTTGGAAAGGCAACTTTCAGAGCATTAGATCCTGAAAGAAGGATGCACTCTACTTAATTTTGGTTCATAAACCTCTGATAGAGAAGCGTTCTTCAAATGATTAGGAGCAAAAAAGGAGTGGGAATTAGGGTTTTAGGGTTTTTTTTCTCCTTTGAAAATAAAAATAACTAATGCTGAAAAATACTGATTTCTTGAATAGTTTCTATGTAGATCTGGTACGGTACTGGAAATATTTTTATTGTATTTCTACAGACTGCAAATTCTTTATTTTCCTTGTGATTTTAAAATTCCAGGATATTCCTGAGAAGAAAATGACAACACCTTAATAAACAAAGAGCATCTGTGACCCAGAAATGAGGATAGCAAAGAATCTCTAAGATAAATCTTTCTTTAAATTATTCATTGTACAGTGAATATTTTACTAATTTTTTCTTAATCTGTGAGCATTCAGTATATTACTCCTGGTATCTATAAATATATTCATTAATTCACGAGGCAGTTTGGACAAGCATCAGTATAAAATACACCTGTTATCGTTTTCCTCAGCCAGCAGTTACCTGTGATGCAAAACTGGGCAGCTGAATCAGGGGATATTCTTCATATAAGCTAAGTAAAGGGCTGATTACATTTTTAGGGGGGAAGAAAAAAATCCCAGGCATTACGTTTAGTGGAGAATTTCCAGATTATATTATTCATTTGGATAACTGAAAGTATTTAAGATGGGCAAGTATTTTCAGCCGCTAAACAAGACAATTTTTTTCCGAGTAAACAGTCTGGTCCCACAAGGGAATATGTTCTGGAGATATGTCTGCTGAAGACATAGGTAAAATTCTGTGTTACTTTTCACTGACAAAATTAAAAGCTTAAAAAGATCCCCCAGTCAATCTCTGCTATCAGCTGAGTGAGGTTAAAAGGGTTTTCACTGCTTTCTGTTGCCAAGTCTTTATACAACTCTGTGAGTGCTATTTCACCATCACTCAGATGCTGTCCCCTGTGCAGGGGTAATGGTGGACAATCCAGTTTCCTTTGAAGTTCCCAAGCCAGAGGCAGGAGCGAGGTTGGACTTGCAGGATGTCTTGCTGAAAACAGAATATTTTGCATTGTAACAAGTGCACTCCAAACAGAGTACCGTGCATGAAGCTGGGAATGGCAGAGAGGTTTCCAGTAGGCTTCTCTTAGAGAAAAGGGGATTTTTTTAGAGGTGAAATTTGAATAATTTTTTATATATTTGGGATTGAAATCAGTAGTATAAAGACAGACATCTGACCAGGAAACAATGACAAAATATCTTGGATATCCATCACAGTGCAAGATTCTTTTTCGCTCTAAAGCAAACCTGTGTTCATCATCATTCAGTTTGCTGCTATTTTATTCATGGAAAATAGTAGTGTTTTATGATGAGTCTCAAGATTTTGCTGGCTGCACTATCTGTGTCAGCATAATCAGGCAGAATAGTTATTGAGTGTGCCTAAACAGATGGAACATTAAAATAACTGTGAGATTTAGTTGTACATGATTCTAGAAAAAAGGACTCAAATGGGCATAAAACCAGGCGTGGCTGTAGAGAATTCTATATGGGACTGAACTTCCTTTTTGGACTGTTATCTCTGGAATCCTTTAGAGGATTTTGAGTGATATATTCAGTACTTTGACAGCTTAAAAATAGGTTTATTCCTTTATTTTTTTCTCATAGACTGATTTTGTCACAGGTGAATCTATTCCCATTTTCTAGTAGCTTTCTGTTCCATTCCAACACTTGCCTTCTGTGAGTTCTCTCAAAATATATTCTATTAAAATACTTAAAAACCTGTAGTTTTGGTATTTTGATATTGGTACAAGCTCTCTGCAGCCTGTCTGGCCACAGGTGGTTCATTTTTGTTCACCTGTCTTGCTTGATTGTGATATCTGTGGCTATCACACAGCTGTGTGCTCTGAAGCACTTATGTTTGGAAGAGCTAGAGAGAAAAATTCAACAACTTTTCCCGTTCTTACAAATCACCACCAGCACACCAGCTGTATAAACTGATCATCATTTCTGCAAGTGGGACAACCTGAAAACAAAGATTAAAGTCCAAGTTTGAAGAAGCAGAGGTTCAGTAGAAAAAAAACAGAACAAGCTCAAAAGAATAGATCTTTATCCACTTTTTTTTTTTTTTTGTGGTTAATATTGGAATCATCTGGAAAAGACTCACTCTTGTTGAAAATGCAGATTGTCAAGAATTTTATGTAGTGCTTATTTCATGATTCAGAACTAAGCAGCAGTAAGTGCACCATCTGGATAGCTAATGATTATGATCTTTTCTGGATTCTCTTACATGCTTCCCAGAGTGTATTTTTCTCATTTGTGCCCCTTTGTCAGTCGGTGTTAAAGTTGACCAGTCATGTGGTTATTTAGGACTTCATTTTGGTGAGGAAAATGATAGATAATGCTGCTTGCTTGCAGCAAATTTGTGAGGCTGTGTCTCTTCCATACACTGCTAACATTTCAGCTTGTGACACTCTAGGTTTTCCCAAGTTATTCCAAAATCTATTGAAAAATTGAGAAAATAACTGGACAATGTATGAACCTCTTGTTGAAGGTTGTGGAAATGAGCCCTGACGGTTCTGGTGCTGGTTTATGATCCACTGTGTTCTGTTCACTTAGTTCAGTTACAGTGATCTCTCTCTAATTCCCCAGGAGGAAAGGAGAGCTTGTAACTGAGTGAGCACAGAGCAGAGCATGATGAATTCTGACAGATTTCCTGGGCTGGTGGCAGGTTAAAATTGGTTTCTAATATAAAATAAGAGAAATAAGGCAGGCAGGGTGGGTGCCACACTGAGCAGGTGGGGAGTGCGTAAAGCACAGCTGGAGGATGCAAAGGTGGCATCTTCACCAGTGGCAATGTCTTTTTGCACTTTGTGTGTAGCAGCATAAAGTAGACCTGGAAGATGAGGTCCATGGCTTTTGGATGCTGCATCCATGGTTTTGACATTCACAGTTTAAAGTTCCCTCAAAAGTCAACCAGAGTGAGCAGAGAAATTGAGTTGGAACCACAGGTAGAAATTGGTGTGAGGACTTGGGTTCAAGGATTGTCCCAGAGTCAGTTCACATTTAAAGACTTTCTAAAAATAGATTTCTGAAAGCAGGGGTTTTATTTTATTGATTTTGCATGGAGAATTTTGTTCTGAGCTGACCTGTGTAAGCCACCAACAGAATTATTGGGGAGTCTCTCTTAATGTGCCCTGATTTTTCTTTGAGGACTATTTGTGATCTGTTTGTGAGGCATTTTGGCTGCTATGCAGACATTAAGAATTTCTCATATACAGGCCATTACTTCACATTGCTTGCACACTTGGGATTCCGTTGGTCTTTGCTGGTTACTTGTTTTTGCATGTTGCAAATGAAAATATTCTTCAATCTCTACCATACCTTTTTACAAGTGTAGTGTTTCAGTCTCATAATTCAGGGACTTATGCACCTGAGGATTAATGAGAAATTAATAGAGAGAAAGGTCTGACAGTCTGTGTAATTTTAGCTGGTAGGAAAGGAGCTCGCTCTGTCATTCCAGACCAATAATTAACTCAGGTGCTGCCTCCTCAGGCACTCAGATTGTTGTTTGGCTCTGAAAGACTTCGAAAAAATAAAGGACTCCCTCTGCCTACCAACTGTAATTTTCTTAATCTCAAGTAAGCCAACTTTGTGAAACATGTGAGCTCACTTTTTTTTGTGTGAAAAGAATCACACATGGAATGATGGAATGACAGGAACGATTGTATCACAGTTTAAAAAAGGAATTCCTTAGCCACCAATCATTTTAATGAGCAAATACCCCGAGTTCGAAATATCACAATAGTATTTTCAGCTGCTGTTATAATCTACAAGTCAATAGTTTTCAACAAGTCATTAATTTTCAGCAGTAACTAATGTCTGAAATTGGTAAGTATTTATTTCATGCCTGTATCTGTGAACTTCAGTAAAAAATATGTAAGACCATGAAACCTTGAGTGTTGTTGAACAAGGTGCTCTCATTATGTACTAGGCTGTATATATGAGTGCACATATCCTGCAATGTGCCACACTGCACTGAAAATTCAAATGTACTTTATGAAAGCCCAAAGTGCTGCAGCATTTCAGAGGTTGAAATAGAATTAAACATTATCAGATGTGATCCCCTTAGTTCTGACAGCAAAAATTGAGATTGTTGGTTAACTGGACAAAATAGATGCTGATGGAGAGTGTCAGCCTTGTGTGAGGTTTAAGCTATTTAGTCATTTTTGTAGTTTATGTAGTTGGCCTTGCAGGCCTCTGAGGAGATTAGCTAAATCAAAGCCAGACTGAATGAAGTCTCTGGAAATATTCTTGTATTTCTACCATCCCAGACTTGTATAATAGATAGTTTTACAGGCAAGCTTTTTTCCCCCTCTCTTAAGAGAGAGGCATTGTCCACACTTGTATGGCTAACCTTTTTTCCAATTAAAACTGGCTGTCTTTGTGCTTGCTCCAAACCATTTGACAGCCAGCCTGAAACTTCCCCTGCTTTGAATGATTTTTATACTGGTTCCAGGGATAACCCCTTTGCCTTTAATGTGACAAGATGTGTCAAAGTCTTTCAAAATAGTAACTGCTCTTAGAATCACTGGTAAAGATTTCTCCCCACCTGATGGCGTGTGTTGCACAGGCTTAGGCTTGAGTGAGGAGAGTACAAGGTGCCATGAATTAATGAGAACAGGGATCAGGAGCAGGGATGGAGGCTGGCAGCAGACAGGACAATAGTTTGTTACCTGGCAGACAAGGAGGGTTGTGCTTTGATGTGGATGTGTACACACACACACGTATATTTATATGTATGAATGACTACAGGATCTCCATTTTTTTGTTTACATGCTCTTGTGTTCCTCCTTTCCCTCTCAGGAACCTCTCCTCCTGGCCAGGTGGCCTTACATAGGTTCAGGATTGAAAACCATCCCAGCCAAGGATCATCACATCCACTATACACTGTACTCAGGGATGGCCTCACCCTTTAGCTCTTCATTTATATTCATAGTTACACATGTAATTCCTTTGTCAAATCTGGGCTTAACTATTAATGTGTCTAATTCTCAACTCTGTTTTGATTGACAAATCAAATCTCTCAGTGATGATGTCAATATCTGTACTTCACCTTGCACTTAGTAACTAATAATCCTCACTAGTAGCTAAATATTTTAAATTAATAGATTTATAGCCTTTGATTTTGTTTTCTTTTTTCTCACCATTTGTATATGGCTTTCCTGTGAAGCAGATCATTCTTACCTCTGAACACATCTACAAGTCCTTTATTCTTATCAGACTTAAATTTTCTGTGCTCACATTTCTGCAGACACAGAAATCCAAATAGAGGCAAAAATAATAAAGCAGCTTGGCATGTTGCAGATGCACTAGATTTGCAAAATATTCCTAGCAAGGATGCAACTCCTGTACTCCTTTTGTTGATAAATACATTCTGAACCCTTCACGGGTTTATTTTGTGTCAGAAAGATGACTTTTCTTGAAAGAACTGCAGTATAATTGTCAATTCTTCACCTCACTGTTCGTCTAGGTGTGGAACATGGTATGTGAGCACCATGTGACCCAACATCCAGGGGTATAAACATGGCTTGAGGCCAAGACTATAGGCAAGATAGAGAAGCACAAGGATTGTGTTAATGGGGTAAATGTTACCCTGAAATTTGTCCTGATTCTTCACTGGGCAGCTCTGACACCAACCAAATCTGGGGCAACAGACACTTGCAATTGATTGAAGCAGTGACATACTGAAAACCTAAATGAATCCTGCGGTGCCAAAACATGTAGATCAGATTTCTTCCAATGGTGGCGTTCTGATTGTGTGCAAACTGCCAGTACATTTTAGCAGTGGCTTCTGTCATATTTCTGAGCTGCATTCTTCTTTTGGGTGTTGTGTTTATCCCTGAGAAAACTGCTGTATTATTGAGGAGAAGAGGCTGCACAGGATGAAAAGGTCTGTTGGCAGAGGGTAACGTGAGATAGGACTTCACTTCTGAATAAATCTTGGTAAAATTACTCCAAGGATCTTCGCAGCCTGTTTTAAATAAAATGTGAACCATCTGAAATGCCTCCATGAAGTAATTAATGGAGTCAGTTGGTTGCACACTTAGTGAATAGTGGAGTAAGTTATTTGCTGTTTCCTGTTGGATTCTTGGATGATGTGTGAGGTAAAGACAACCTGAAACACTAAGAAGTGGTCTAGAGCATGTCCTAAATTAATGAAATAAGCAGAATTTTGTAAATGGAAAAGTTCTGCTATTTGATAAAACTGACAGTTAGTGGAATCATGTAGTAAAGCCATTCAGCTGGAAAAAATCAAATAGTCCACAGTTGCCTCCAGCATTTTTTGCATTGGATTGAAATGGTTCCTCAGAAAATTATAAAATATATTAATGCATAGAAACGACCACACACGGAAACTAGTTTTCTTGGCATGCTGTTTATAGCCTGAGAAAAAAAAGAAAATAATGAGCTTGGTGAGCTAAGTGACATCTATATTTTAAATATTGCTGGTTCTGTAACTTTTTTTTCCATTTGCCATGTTCCTTTGTCACTTAAGAGAAAACAGAAATGAATACTAATTAAGGGCCCAGTGAATATTTGATGTATACTATTCTTTTCCTTTTAAGCCAGCTTCATAGCTTTTTTCTTTCAGATGTGATATTTTCTCAGAGTGTCTTATATTGTTCCTTATGACTAAATAAATACAGATTTTTTTGACAGTACCTGGCTTAAAAACTGGCTTAATTTGATTAGAAGATATTTTATCCTCTGATGGATACTTGAATGATCTTAAACAAAACAACAACAAAAAAACCCTAAACTAACAACAATAAAAACAAACAAACAAGATCCCAAATCTGTCTGGAAAACTTAAAAGAAATTCAGTAGTGACAAGTGAAGGGCAACACACTTGGATGAGATTAATCAACTTCACAGACATAGGGTGGGGAAGAACAACCCAGATAGTTCTGTGAGGGCTTTTGGCTCCTCCTTTCAGTAAGAAAACCCTAAGACACCGTAGGATCTATCACAATGAAAAGGATGATAACAGTTTTCATAATAGTGTGATAGCTAAATTTGGTGTTAATGTTTTCATTACAAAACCTTTTTTAGAGATTTATTCAGCCATGAAAATAAAATTAATGCCTTCTACGTGCCCTCAGCCTAGTAGTATTTAAATTAAAAAATACTAAAAATATCAGTTTAGCAGGATTGTGTGTTATTTTTTTCTATAAAGCAACAACAATAATCAGAAGCTCCATTGCAGTATGGACTCGGTGGTGTCACAACATCGCTGTGTTAAGAGGTTTAATAGTCTGTGAAATAATATTCTGCTTGGAAAAATGGGGTTTATAGAATTATCCATTTCTGTGCATTCCCATAGACAAATGGATTTGATGCCTGAAGTGGCCACCTAGAAACAGAGGCTAGATGGGAATAAGGGAATAAAGGTGGATGTTTATTTGAAGGGCCTTCAAAGGCACACCCTGGGGAGTCCAGAGGCTACTGCCAAGATGGACGATGAGTCACGAGTTCTTCACACTTTTATAGCTTTGGTCCATTTGCATATCAGGGTTAATTCTCCAATTAAGACTTCAGGTAATGATGTAATTTCCCCAAGCTCATCCCCCCAAAGATGCTGGGTTACACATTTTGGGCCTAGGCCGGGCTGGGTGTCCTTGGAGAGCAGCCTGGAGAGGCTTTGTTCTGTCTGTCTCAGCATGAGAGAGCAGCAGCTCACAGGCTACAGGACACTGCAGAGTTACACACTGGGAATGCAGGATTTGAAAAATATAAAAGTTAAAACCCAAGGCATCAGACTCCTTTGTGCATGCTGGCTGTGTGTGAGACTCTTGCAGTGTGGCAGTGGGAAGGAAGCTGCTGACAGACACTGAGGTGCAAAAATGAACAGCTGGGGGTCTTGTTCTCTTTAACCCGGACATGGGTGGGAAAACGGAATATCAACACAGGTTGGGAAGGGTCTAAAGCTGCTTTGAGCATTTGAGCCTTCTAATTTTGGTAGTTAAGAACTTTGTGTTTCTTGCTCTGGTTTGTGATACAAGCTTAAGATGCTCAGGTCGTGTTCTGGTGGCTTCACTCTGTGCTTTCTTTAGGAATAAAAGGGGAAAGGGCAATTCTTGAGGCCATTCCTCCCTTCAGGTGAAGGGTGATCAATGCCTGTCCCCACTCTAATGTACAGAACTGGGAGAGACGGGAGGAGAAGGCAGGGTTGGGGTTCTGCTGACCAATAATCACCTCATCTGAAGTAAAAGATTAGCATGGACTAATATTCTGATCAAGGATAAAAGATAGAATTTGAAATAAAGAGGGCTGTTCTTACCTGATGCAGTAGTTATAACTTGTTTTTAAACTGGGATTAGGAAGTTTGGAGGGTTTTTTTAGAAATAGAAAAAATTAGTGGCGTCAATTTAGAAGATATATTTTTTAATTGCTGCTTGGTCTTTCTCCATCATGCAAATAGGTTTGGAATTCTTTAACATTAACTCAGCTTTTTCAACTAATTTCTTAAGATATATTTTTATGAAGTATTGAGAGCACAGTTTGAGACTGAAATCCCGTGACATTTTCATATATTTTTGTCTCACATAGGACACAGTCTACTATTAAAAGAGACAATTAATGTGGGATTTAAATATCCATTTTCAATCTGCTGCATTAAAATATGAAGATACCTCTTTTGTTTTTGTTCAAAAGGGTGATTTTTTTAAAGCACAATTAGGCTTCCTGCCTACCTTCAATTACCTTTTTTAACCTGAAAATGGAGCTTTAGGTCGAACCAAAGGTATTTTTTAGAGGAAGCAAAGGATCCAAGATGATAGATACAGTTACACCTCGTACAGTGAAGTTTCACAATTTCCAGAATCTTATCGTCACAGTACAGGGAAATTCAAATGAATTGGCAGAGTTTGAAAAACAAACCCTCAGTATTTTCATCAGCTTGCAAGAGCAAATTTGCAAAAAAGCTTATTTTGAATAGTGAACAGAAATAATAATTCATCTATTTAAATTTAGTCCTGCGGATTTTTTTTACGTCAAAGATCATATCTAGAACTTTGCATGAATGCAGACTCTGCTGGGCAACTAGAGAATGTTTTAAGCTGTTCTGTGCAGTGTATAATATCTTACTGTGAAATAAATAATTAAATGCTACTGTTTAAAAAAAAAGGAAGGGAAAGAGAAGTGAGTGGTCCTAGTGATAAGATTAAACTGACAAAGTAAGAAATGTTATAATTAAAGTAGATAGTTTAAGTATTGTTCATAAACCAAATAATAGAGTCTTCTCCTGAAAATCACACAATGTATGCCACAAAAAACCTAGCAATGCTCACTGTAAGGAAGCAATGATTCTTGAGTGATAATCCAGGAAATCATTTAAGATTTGGGATGCTTTGGGCTAAGGTTTGAACATGTCACAGTTACAGGTATTTCCTATCACAATTTTTCTGTATTTTTTTCCATAGACAGAAAGCCAGGTTTGAATAAGGCTGGTGGAATACATTTTTAACTCATTAAAACAGCATTAAAAGTCACCGTGAAGAACTAAATAAACATAGCCTGATGTTGCATATATGAATAGAAGCTTTGATGTTCATCACATCTGAACCGCAAGTTCTGTCACTGAAGTGTCTGTAGATGTTTGTAGTGTCCGATGGATAAACTCCCAAGAGCTTTGGAGCTGTGGGGAGATGTGAGCAGGGAGCAGCCTCGTTGGCCTGCTGTGGGTCCCTGCTTTATTACAGCGCCTAATGATGAAGCCATGCTGTTTGGGAGGATCTGATGGGGTCTTTTTCTTTGTTCTCACACCGTGGGTTACTGTCACTCCTCAGTGAGACCCAGGGTTTGTGTTAGAACACTGCAGTTTGAAAGGTCTCACCCATGAATCCTTGCAGGACACCAGCACTGAGGGAAAGCAAAATGCTCTAGAACTGACTTCAAACCAAACAGGAGCAGCCTTATGTGGAGCTGCTGCTCATGTGCTGCATCAGCCCTGGAGACAATGTGGAGTTCAGGGCACAATCAACTCTTCTTCAGGGCGAACTCCCAAGCTTTTTCTTTCATTGGGTGGCTTTGGTTGATTTGTTGGTTTGTTTTAGGGATTTTTGTGGTAGTTTTTGCTAATGCTCTTTTAGTGCAATACTTACCTCCTTACACGTGTTCCTCAGTCCATCTTGGTAGTTTAGTTTATCTTATTTTTTTTATAACAAATTTATAAGTATGCCCACTGAGATGCAGTCCTCCCCAGTGAATCCTTATAAACCCTTACCCTCACAAATAACAGCATTCTTTTTCTCTTTGCTTATGCCAATAAAGCTTATCATATTTTTTCACTGAGGGGAAAAATCGGTATCAATTTTTCCTATCTGTTCCCTCAGAAACTCTTTTCATGCTGATTAAGACCTTGAGATTTTAAACTGTGATGCATTTTTTCGTGATGAAGAGGTGTATATTCTATGCTGATCACCTTCTTTCTTTGCTGGCCCTTATCAGTATCTGTGGGCTGTTCCCACGAGACAGGCAGGATTTAGGCTGATTAGAAAAGCTGATGCTGTAATACTTGCGTAGCTCTTGAAAATAAATGAAGAAAAATTTCAGTCACTTCTGTGTTGAGGAGATTCTGTACTTATTTCTATTTATGAAAATGAAAAAAGCTTTTGTTTTCAGGGTAGAAAAAAACTACTTAAAATTGTCTTAGTAGCTATGCAAACCTTAAAGTTTCTTTGGAATAGTGAAGTAACATTGATTTTCTAGAATGTGCAACAAATTCTGTGGAGAAAAGGCATGCATACATTTTGCTGACCAACCAAACACTGTTTGATCATCATACTTGGGAGGAACAGTTCCAAGGTTATCCATTCCTTGTCCTTGGCACCATTTTTGTCACTGTGGGCAGTGTCATTTTACCTCGCTCCCCTCTCTGAGCTCTGCAGTGACCCCACAACGCTGAAGCTCCACGTTGAGGATGGTGCTGTGAGCAATCATTAGCCAGGGTTTGTTCACGTAGCCCTTTGAACATCTGGAGCTTTATTTGCTGTGAGATGGCTCTCCCAGCTGCTCTCAGTGCAGCTCTCAGGGGAGAGGTGTCTGCAGCCTGGAAATAGCAATGACGGCACTTAATAAGCCATAACAATAAATAAAGTGTTCTTCTTCAGCAAGAAGACCTTATTGAAGACAAATGATCTGTCGATCAGTTCATAGAAAGTCAGATGAGCTCTCATGATTGTGCTTGATTTGTCCTTTAACGATTTTTTTTGTTTGTTTGTTCCCATTTGGGTTTTTCTCATACTGCTGCAATAATTTTCAGTTTAACCTTTTAATTGGCAGCTGCTTTGCATTTTCAGAACTTAAGAATGTAAATTTCATAGTCCATGAAACTTTAAGTTTCTTGTTTTCATGCCATCTGTGAAAGGTGTCTGTTAAGAGCATGTCTTTCCTCGAAATTAAATTGACTATAGATATACTCCTCCTGCTACATACACCAACATTAAAATGCACCATAAACTATTTATATGATCACTTGTTTGCTGCCTTCAACATACTGATGGAGGAAAAAAAGCACAGCTACTATAATTTCAAAGGTTTTGTGCATATACTTCTCCCCATTTCAGCAGGCCTGCATGTAAATGAGTGGTGTACACTTGCAGTTTTTAGCATGGTGGTCTCTTCTGCCCCTAGATAATTAAATACCCCCACTGCCATCCTAGGGAACTGAAAATTACTCCAGGCAGCTCCAGAGAACAGAGTAAACAGAGCAGCCGAAGGAGAGGCAGATGAAGAATATAACCAGGCAGAATAAGAAGGTGTAGCACACTCAGTGCCCTGGCACCATTTAGGACCTGTTTGGCTTGAACTACACCAGTTTGACCCGACAATGTGGCTGGAGGTTTGCAAGTTCTGACAGTTATTTTTGCCTAGAATAATGTGATTTAGTATAGTCTCCACAAATGGTTGCTGGGTGTGTGCAATGCTTTGTGTGCATCATTTTATTGTGTGTGGTTGTTTAGAAGTACATCTCAGTACTAGTCTGTGACAGAAGTCCTTCACAAGCAAAAATAGTTTTCTGGTTTTAAAGACCTCCTCAAATTCACCTGTGAAATATTTTTGATTATTGCTATTATTGCCTAGTGCTCTCAGTTTAATTGTTCTGTAGTTTTCCTACTTCAGAAACTGAAATGATTCATACTTTTACATAAATGTTCTTATTAAATCAGGGGGGCTTTGAAGATCAAGCTTTTAATTTCTAATGTGCAGAGTAATCAGGTGTGTGATTAAATGGAAGAAGAAATATTGCAATGTAAAAAAGCTTGTCTTGAAAGGGGCTGAAAAGTATGAGTTTTCCAAATAATAGGCATAATTTTAAAATCCTTTATTTCATCCCCAAAAGCAGAATTCTTCCCTAAAACCATTGTCTAGAGTCATGTAGAGTTTTGGTGTTAGATATTTGCTTTTAAGGAGTGCTTTGAAAGTTTGTTCCCTCAGAGTGAAACTGGAACAAAACCCAGACTTTGTACTGATCAGAAAACCACTGAGGAAGTCTTCACAATTTTGCACTTTCATTCTGAAATGCACTCTAAACCCAGCAGGATGGCATCTGTTTCCAGCCAAATTTTCAGAGCCTTGTGCTGTCACCTGAAGCTGTCACCTAAAAGCAAGTTTGTTCTTTGAAGGGACTGTAGAAAAGTTACTCTCTTAAGCAATGTGTTTGGAACTTCTCTGTGAAGTGTGGGAGATCAATTGAACTGCACTTTTCATCTCTTACAGCTGCCCACCTTTGAAAAGGGGAAAAAAATCCCTCTTTGAGAAGGAGAGGAAGGAAATGTACAGCCACATGTTTAAATTTAGAGCCTCATGTTTAAAACCGTCCCCTGAGAAGCTGCAGGGCTCTGTCCCTACCCCACCTCGTTGCATGTTTTATTTAGTGATTGATGTAAAATACATTTTAGACATTGCTGCCAGAGGAACCAAACCACAGTGTCCTCTTCCAAAGGTGAGAGCTAAACCTACTGATGCAAAAGAGTCACGAATGTTCATACTCACCTACTGTCACTGCTGCTATTGAAGCTGACAGAGAATGGAGAATATTGAGGGTACACTCAGTCTTATCCTTGGAGACGTGTGTTTTTCCATGCTGGGGTATATGCTTGAATTAAAGGTACTCTGACTTTTATTTATTTTATAGAACAGATGTGTGAAACAAACAGCTTTTTCCTTTTTTTTTTACCTTCCCTTCCTATCCCCACACTGTGTAATTCTGAGAAAGTTTTGAGCAATTCAAGCAAATGTTTGGGCAATTACAGAATTCTAGAGCAGCTCACTATGACAGGTTGATAGAACCTTGACTGATCTTAAGCACTGAGTTATTTGCCCATGTCAGCATTTAAAGGTTTACAAAAAATACTGAGAAGAAGAATTTCAGGTGCCAGCAAACATTTAAGACACATTTCTTAACTAACTAATTTAGGTACCTCTAAGGCTTAAGTGGGAACTTGCAATTTTGTATTTAAGAGTTTAGATTCCCTTTTTAAGTGCTAAAATCCCATTACTGCTTTTAGCAGAATATCTAGATAAGGGCTTCTGTAATGTCTAGTTCTTACATTTATGCATTAACTGTAAAAGCAGTAAAGCAGTAATGACTGCGTCCCATTCTACTGTTTGGATGATTTGTCCTTGAGCTAGAAACTATTGGTTTCTTGCTCCAGCAGAAAAAATAATTTGCTTCATTTTTATGGCCCTTTTATTTTTTCCACCAAACTGTGTTCCATTTGTGGAAGCAGAATTCTTGCTAATACAGAAATTTATATTCAGTATGTATGATTTAAAATCCAGGGAGGGGGTTTTTCATTTGACTTCTGCTGATTACTTTTGATCTGGTGCCACTCTTAGAAAACACTAACATTAATCAGGATTACATATTGGCAGCATTGAATTTGATAGGATTAGACTGGTAATCCTCAAACATAAACTGCCTGTTAGGAGATACAGTATAATGTACAAATTCTCAGCTGAGGGTGACTATATCAGTCTAAGTGCAGCATCACAGAGCAGAGCAATATAAATTAGCTCATAATGAGTTTCATGTTGCCCTGACCAGTTTATTGTCAGTGCCTGAAGTAAATAATTGAAAATGTGCTTTCAGTTAAAGCTTCTCTGTGGTTTGCCTTGGTCCCACTGATAATATCTAGCACAGACTAACTTGAATTTCTTTAAAAAATGCATTTTAAAATACTCTCCCCCAAAACGCTTTGAGTGTGTGGTGTTCAATTCTGGGCCGTCTCTGGGAGTCTTGAGGCTCAGCAGTGTCATTTCAGTAGCTGGCACATAAATGGCTATGGAAATTAGTTGTAGTTAAAATACCCTGTCTTCCTCTTCTGCTCTCTCCACTCCCATACTCTTTAAGCCATTATGATTAGAAACCAGTTCCTTTAATTCTTTTCAGTATTTGTTTCACTTGATATGTGATACTTGATAATATGATATTTTTACCCCTATGATGCCATTTTTGGAGGGACAAAAAAATTACTCAAACTGCATTTCTTGAGAAGAATTATTTACACCATTTGTCCTGCTTCTTACCCCCTCTTTTTTTTTTTTTT
>VWZT01011616.1:299321-310859 GCA_013397055.1 Pachycephala philippinensis
CAGGGAGAAAGCATGTTCTCGGTTGCCACCACTGAAAATTACACAGCTAAATCAGGGGAGATGAAAACTACAATGCAAAGAATTCTGAAAAATAAGTAGGACATCAACTATTTGGAACATTAATTACGTGGAAATGCCGGGTTTTGGCTCGCTAAGGTAGTCGCAGCCTGTGATTGCAGTTTGATTTATAGCAGTGTAAATCAGGAGTAACTGTGGTGTGGAGTCAGTGGCATTGCAGGAGTGTAAAACAAATGGAACTCTCATATGCACTTTGGATTATTCCCAGTTTTACCATTAGTCAAACACGACCGTGAGTCACACCAATAAAACCAGGACTCTCTGCAGCTGAGTCTTACAGCACTGTACAAAGCAGCACTGGTGGCCACAGCTGCAGTTTCTATTGTGTCATGATGCTGAAGGTGAGAGTAAAGTGCACCCAGATTTTAGCTATTAACAAGGTATGACCGCCAGAGTAGAATTAAAGCTATCAGAAAAGTATAATTTTGAAAGAAAACCACATTAGACATGGAGGAGTAAACACTGAGGTGTTAACAGTATCTGTTTAACAGGCAGCTGTTCAGAGCTTATGGGCTTTCAAGCTTTAAGGGCTTACAATGAGAGCCGAGCACAGAAAATGGTGAGGGGACAATGATTTAAATGCTATTCCCACGAGTGCTTGTACCAGGCTTAGTAACATCACCTGCAGGAGCAGAATAAAGGCTAAAAGTAACAAATGCACACACGTATCAGTTACACAGAAAAATAGTTATCCAAAACCTAGGGAGTTTCCCTTTTGTTTTTCTTTATAATTACTGGGTTTCAGTCTGTAGCTTCTGGAGTTAAATCCCCCTGAAACAGTGCTTTTTCTCACCCTGCTCATTGTTTCTCATCTTGACTGGCATTTCTGACTTGTGCTGGTTATTGTGTATAGCCATGACTCTCTGATGGTGTACAAGAGATTCCAGCTTGAATCATTTCAAGTGATGGTGAGCTCTCACTGAATTTGGATGTCTGAACCCCCTCTCTAGCTTTGAAACTAGAAATATTTTGTTTATGGTCTTGATGGGCATTTGAAGTTCCTGTTTGGTTAAATATTTCTTAAACTGTTGAAGCTTCTGTTGGTTCATCTGTATGGATTCACCACATACATAAACTGTACATAACTGTGCATTATCCCCACCACCAAAATAAAAAAATGTGGGCAAGAAAACCTTAAGAAACTGGGATATGTTTTCCTTTGAATGTACATACAACTGTATTTTTGTGCTGAAGTGCAACTTTGTTCTCATTAAAATCAGTAGCAATATTGAACTAATAATTAGCTTTCATTGCATGCAGTATGTGCACGTGCATGCTCACTGATAGACCATATCAGTTTTTACCATAATTTATGACCTGAAGCATTTACATCAATTGACTGTTGAGGGCTCTATTGGCTAACATTCCCTGTTCCCAGTATAGTTAAAGTTTAATGATTTACTGGATCAAATGCAGCAGGAGTTGTTTCATCAGCTGTGTAGAAGCAGATGATTAATTTCTGTTCTAGATCTCACTGGTGTTTTTTTCCTGAGGTTCTTTTCAATATCATTTCATGTAAACAGCTTATGGCCTTGACCTTTCGTACTTTCTGTTTGTATTTGTTGAAGAGGTGGAAATGTTAGTGCAAACCTCGGGATTGGAATTCAGTTTTAGAAGTTGTTCAAACACATTACACTACAACTGAAGTTATAACCTGGGATTCCACTGAAGGCAGCAAAGCCATTCCTTTAACCTCAGCCTACCAGCAAAATTTCTCTTTAGGCTGAACCAATTCCTAGGAGGGCTTATTCTGCCAGTTTCTGAAGAGTGTCCTTTTAAAACAGGAGTAAAACTTCTGTGCTCGTTCAGTCATGTCCAGTACTGTAGCAGTCGGGACTTGAAAAGATTAACCTAATGGAATTCATGTTTTCAATTTAGAAGCAGAAAAATAGAATAAAAATAGAAAAAAATTGATTAATCTGCAGGTATAACTGGCTCTCCTAGTATTTGTCTTGAGCACTATGAACAGGGAAAAAGAACCTACCTGTATTAAGATTTCCTTTAACTTTTTATCCTCCTGTATCTATCAGACTCATTTCAGGAAGAAAATTAACTAATTCATGTCACAAATTGCCATAAAGGCATGAATAGTCACAGCACTTGACCACAGAAATCACAGAGGATTTTCCAATTCATTATATTCATAAACAATATCGCATGAAACATGCAACATTCAGGATACAGCAAAAGTATATCTAATATGCCTATCTTTGAATACTCTCCATTCATCATAGTTTTCGAAAAATTGGAGCAGTATGGGTTTCATCTGAAGTTAGTATTATCATCTAAATCTAGTATTAAAGTTCTTGTTAATCTATCATGGAGAGAAGAGAGGCAGAATAAAAGGTGTTAAAAAAGTGCTGGAATTCTGAAGCTGCTTGGGCTTCTGAGATTTTTGGAGGTGTAGTCATTCTCCTTATAGACAATCTTTCACATATGTGAAATAATTTTTAGATAATTTTTCCTTCTTTTCATGTAACTTTGATCTCTATGAATGTTTTGTACACCTTCTCAATGGTGAGAATTACCAATAATTTTAGATACCGCCATTTAATTCAAAATATTATCACGCTCAATTTCATTTGGCATTGGAGCTGTAAAACACTTTTTTTTTACTTTAGATAATAGCCTAGAATATTTGATTTTTATTGGAAGGTTACAGTATTTGATGGCTGTTTTAATGGAGGCTTTGAAAGTAATCTTTAACAAGTTTGTGGATTTACCCAGTAAGTGACTTGTAAACAAACAGTGAGGATTTTCTTTCTGATGTTTGGAATGATTCCAGAACAAATCAATGCAGTTTATGAGTCAGAAATATATTTTAACTGCAGGGCCTGTAAAGTTTTCTTGTACATGAAAATGGAACCCAATTTTCCACTTGCTACATGAAGAATTTAGAAAATCCTTACCACCTGAAATAACTGTGAATTTGTCCCTAAGATGTGCAGGGGAAGCTCATCTGCCCAGCAGAAAAGGATAATATTTGCACAATCCTCAAGATACAGCTTCCCTTGACAGGCCTCGTTGTGAATGCAGTGAAGAAAGAAGAACCATAAAAAGAAAATTCTGTTAAACATTCTTTTTAAAAATGAAAACTTTAAGGTGGAAACCACAGCTGCAAATCCTTGTTGTCTGCTAGCATGGTCCTGACGTTCTAAACCTGTAAGTTCTCAATCTGTAACAATATCAGACTGCCAAGCAAACTTTCTTCTTGCTTTTCATTCTTTTGGTGTGTCTGAGCCTGTGAAAATTTTGAAATTCGGGGAGGAATTCTCCCAGTTTAAAAACTTGCTTATTGTGAGAACACTTTTGCAAAGTCTCTGTTGCCCTTTAATTCCGCGGATCGGAGTCAGTTGCTCTCTGATGTGCTCTAGTACTGCCTGCTGTTCCAAGTTATACATTAAGGCTTCTCTTTCCGTTTGTGTTTTGATCTTTGCCAACAAGCTAAGTGTTTAGTCTCTGGGAGAAGAGTGGGATTTTGGCCTGTTTACAAGAATGCAATAATGCAAGTCTGACAAGATGCATTTTCCACTTTTCCATCTTCTTTATAAGTGGATCAAGAGAAATTTAAACCGCCATGAGAAAAAAAAGAAATGCCTGGAGCTTTCCACGTGACATGCACAGGAGGCAGGCTGTTTTCAGGTTTATAAAAGGTGCTGGGAAACCAGAAATTGAACTGTAGACCTTGAGCATCATTAGGGACTGACTTCTTCAGATGTAAACCTTTAACCAAATCCTTATTTATTGCAGCAACAGTCAAGTTCTTCACCTGGCACTTTGGTTGCAGGTTGACACAAGCCAGTGTGTGAAAAGTAGAAACACTGTTATAAACCGTTCATCCAAACACGGCTCCCAGAGGTATCATTTGTTTGAGAAGTCCAATAGGAAAAAACAGAAGGCAATTTTTAGTGTTCAGCTGTCCTGTTTGTGCCAGCTCTCCCTGTTTCACAGACAGGAGTTCCAGCCAGCCAGATCCTGGTGTGCCTGCCCAGGAAATGCTTCCACAGGAGGGGATTCGCCTGCATCGGTGAAGGAAGCAGGACCACTGGGCAGCTGTACAGAGTCTCTGTGATTTATACAAAGAATTTCTGTGGAGAGTCTCCCTGAAGCTCTCTTCTTCTCTTGTGGGTGCTGGTGTTTTGTTTTTCATACAGTAACACAGACTTTTTGGAGCGTGTCTTGACACTGGCTAGAGGGTTTCTGTTAGGATGCAGGTGCTTGTGATTTAAAATCCTGGTTCTAGTTGCTATGGGGAAGATATTGGGTGATAATTTTGGAACGAGAATGTGATTTGGTTGTGATTTCTGGGTCTGCAGGGCTTTAAACAGAAAATCAAATAACATCATACATTAGTTTTAATTCCTAGTTTTGGCAAAGGTGGCAAAGGAGGTAGAAGTGATCAATGCTTCCCTTATGTACAAATGCTGAGGCTTTGAGGTCCAGCTTTGTAGAGAACAGCAGGGCATTTCCACTTTTGCATGTTCACTTTTAAATCCCATTAATTTACCTAATCTTGGAAGCAAATTTTAATTGTGAGTTAATTTTTACTTGTTGATGTTTTCAGTTTTTCACTTTCTCCTTCTGAGCTTCCCTTCACATAGTGTTTACATGAGAAGGCGTTTTCAAGTAGTCATGTTATTAAATCCTTTCACTTCCTCCTGTGTGGGATTCTGTAGGTCTTTGTTTCCATAATCTTGAAAATCCTGCCTGCTTTGATCCTTCCGTTTCCCTGCAGGAGCACAGAAATGTCTGTTAAGCTCTTTATGAAGCTCCTGACAAGGGAAGAAAGCGCTGGGTCCCCCAGCCTCTCCACACAGGTTTTTGTTTGTTTGATTTCTTAAATTTGTTAAATGGTTAATTTAGTTTTAAAAATTGAAGAGGATGGAATGATGAGCAGTCATCAGAGTAACCAGAGTCCTTTGGCGAAAAGGTAGCTAAGATCTCAATTTTTGTTTCTTTTAAGATAACAGCTGGCTGAGTTTCTAGGAAAATGAGATCTGCTCTCAGAGCAGCCAGTTTTATCATTGTTAGCATGACAGATGTGCCAGAATCTATAGTCTATTAGATCTGAGATTTTGAAACTAAAAGTCTTTTTTTTTTTTTTTTCTCTGAGACAGTTAAAGTCAGACACAATATGTGCATTCTTAGAGCCTGAGGAAGTTAGATCACACTGAAACAAAAATGTTACAGTCTTTAGACCTCACAAAACCCTCAAAGTTCAACCTAAATCAATTTTTAGCTGAGTGACTACTGCTTCCACATTGCTCATCTCCTAGAGCCTCAGTTTTGGTTTTGCCATTGATGGGGGATATTGAAAATTATGGTGAGATACTGATTTTGACTATTAGTTGCCAGCTCTGCCAGTCTTCCTGAACGCATACAGACACACAAATAATTTTTTAAAAGTTTTTCAGTGTTTTAATCCCTTCAGGAAAACATTGTGCTCTCATCGTAGTTCCTGATGTCAGAAAACTTGGAAAGTAATTTGAAGTATTGAAATTTATGAAAAGTACATCAATTCAAACTAAATAACGAGAAAAAATTGCCATTAATCAAATATCAATATATATACATTGCTTTTTAGGATTTGTACTGTAATATTGTTATCATGAACATAAAGTAATGATAATAATTGTGCTGTTTTATAATACTGAATTAATATTTGTGGTTAGCTCATTATTTCACATCTCTGGTATAGCAACATGTTTGCTTGTATACCTTCAGAAGAAATCTGCAGGGGTCAAAATGAACAAGCTGAATAAGCACTGATAGTTTTTCGTGTCTTCAACAATTGTGCATTCTGTGGTGCAATAATGTTTCATTTTATGCAAAAATTGCATGTTAGAAGCAATTCCAGGCTGTTATAGTGTCCTAGTTCCTGATAAGTGCATTGCTCTCCAGTACTGTAATGTAGAGATTCCTTCCAGAAATTCCTCTTTGTTTTAGAACGTGGCTATTGCTCAGTCTTGAGTAGCAAATGCTGATAGGAGTGAGAAGCTGGATACACCAGATTTGGTTCTCTTTGCCGTTCCTCTGATGAGTGCCTTGAAGAGAGCTGTGCTTTGCTAGGGGCAGTTACGTGGTCAGGCTGATACTATGGCAAATCTCTTTTTTTGCTGGTGAAACAGCAGGAAATGGGCTTGTGAGTGGATATCAAGGCCTGACTTTGCATGGGCCTTCAACTTGCTGCTCTTCACTGCTGATTTAGCCCCTGTCTCGTGTGTGTTAAGTGTATCACAGTTAATCCCATTCCTGCTCCTGCTGCTCTGGAGTGCATCTGCATCAGCAGCAAGACCAAAACTGCTTTGAAACTCTTTAATTCTCAGCCTGCAAAACCTTTTCTGCTGCTCTGGGCAGGGTGCATCCAGTCAGAAGCATGCAGTGGCATTTGAGGAGTGCTAGGCTGCCTTCAGCTGCTCTGGAGAAGGGCACGGTCTGGTCGTGTCCGTGAGCTGCACACAGACGGCTTTGAGCCCCAAGGCAGCGCTCAGTGCTCATGCTGGAGCGGCTGAACCCTGACCCTGCAGCATCAGCATTTGTCTGACAAACGCTGTGCCTGCTTCAGATAGCTTTTGACTTGTGTCTCAGTGACTGAAAACAGCTCTGCATGGCCCAGCTGAGTATCTGAACAGCCCGGAAAATTCATGGCAGAGCAGAATGCATTGGCATGACATGAGCTTTGACATAAAAATAATATATATATGCACTAACACCTAGTGGATCTGAGCCCATAACCAGTCACTCTCAACTGTGCAAGATGGTTTCAAATTCCATAGGTGACTCTTTTGCTGTACAGTCCAGAAACACACTTTCAGAAAATCTGTCTGCTTGGCTGTGCCCTGATACCTTCTGGCATCAGCGAGGTGCAAAAATGTCAGCTCCAGAGGAGTTTCCCAGCATTCATTAATGCCTTATTTCCTACCACAGAACAGCAAAACTCTTGATGGCTTTCCAATCCTGTTTTTGGAGGGGGAGCTTCTCTTTGAAATGTAAGACCCTTTCTCTTTTTGTTGGTTTGGTTGTTTTTTTTAATTTAGTACAATGACATGGTTAAATATTTTAAGAATGTCACATCACATCTGTGTTCGTTAACTTCAGTGCTTAAGAGATTTTTTTAACAGAGGAAAATCATAGTTTACTTTCTATTTTGTGATAGGTTTTTATCCATTTAACCTAAGAACATTTTCTTTAAACAAAACTAATCAATTTTGTACACGACATGCCCAATCTAAGGTTATCTTGTCCTCGGTAAAGATGGTATAGATCTGAGAGTGGCTCATTTCTGTAGGGCATTCCAATGTCATGTAATTTAAGATTCTTTTGATTAATCTATTGATCTGGGAGGACAAAGGGTAAACTATTTTTCATTTTCTTGTCCTTTTTTTCCCCATGAGTTTGCTTTCTTCTCACAAGTAAAAGTAGAAAAAGAAATTTCCAACATAATTTTTTTGCCACTGCTATTAATATTTGAATAAGGTTTTTTGCTCTCTAGCTAAAAGTCTTTAGGTAATAACAAATTAGTGAATCCTTAAAAAGCCAGCTAATGAGTTCACTAGAAATGCTTTTCATAAATACTGAGAATATGCAAGTATTATGCTATATCATATATTTTTAATGATCTGTTGCCAAAAATTATAGATTTTTTTCAGAAAGAGCACAGTGTTAGAGACTTAGGGGTTTTTTAACACGCTGCTGAAAAGCCTCCAATGAAAAGAACTGTTGTAGGTGGCATCACTGAAAATCAAGGGAGCACTTCGAAGACTGGAGGAAACTGTTCAAAGTCCTGGCTCGGGATGCCACAGGATTTGCTGTATTAAAATTCATTCTGTAGGGTCCAGACCCTTAGAAAATCTGTTTGACCTGTGATGAGAGCTCTGTGTTTCAAACACCATCTTCACAGTTTCTGGATATTGTAATTCTACTGTAGAGCAGACAAACTCCATTAATTTAACAACTCCAGGGAACTTTGAGCTAGGTAACGGTTATTGCTTTATCTGGAGATTGTTTCCAGGTTGTTTTCCCCATACAGAAATGATAATTCAGAACACACCCAGAGTGCATCCCAACCAGAATACAGTTACTGATACAGCACAGTATCCATAATGATTAGGAATAAGGAGAATTAATATTTTCTCAAAATTTTGCTTGCTTGTCAACATACAACAGTGTAATTCAACTATCAATAACCATTAAAAAATGGCATAAATGACTATAGAAAACAAAATAATTAAGCAGAAAATAAAAAGGATTGTTTGGGGGTTTTTTTTGGTTTGTTTTTTTTTAGGTAGGACAGAAACATAAAATAATTTGTCTAAGGGAGATGGGAGCAGATGTAGGAATGGGCAGCAGTCATTTGTCAACGTAAGACAACCATAATGGTGGCATCAAGAAGAAAATTATGCTAATAAAAAAGTCATGCCTCATGGTACCATTATTAGTTGCCTGTGATACATGAATGATAATGAGAATTACATCACTTCTTGAATTTCTAAATTGCTCTGCAAGCTGTTTGTTTACATGGTACATTCTGCTTCACAGTTGGCTGATTTTCAGCATTTTCCCAAGATTTTAGAGTGTAACATTGTACATCCTTTCCTTTAATTATACATGCAGATATTGTTTCATATTTCCATAAAACTTATGAACCTTTTCCCTGAGATTTATCCCCATTTGTTCAGCTACAGGGACTAGGAATTCCACCATTTCTGTGCTTTGGTTTTCCTCCTCTGTGAGCCCAGAACTGGCATTTTCTTTCATTTGATTCACAGCAGAAGTAGTGATAAGAGATATGTTTCAAAAACAACCTTGTAATTCCAAAGCTGCACATAAATTATTTTATTTACTCTGACCCAAATATGTAAATTCCCCACAGAAGTTTCTCTGGATTCTATGACACAGGATCCAAAATGTTTTTGAAGATGAGCTGAACAAAAAATGACATTTTGAAAATGGACAGATCCCAAATAAGGATCTGTTTACTTTAATACTGGTAATCATAAACCTCAGATTTGTTCTATGACCAAATAACTCAATTTAGACTACTTTGATGAAAACTTTGCTAGATTTATTTTTAAAATATTTTTCTCATTTTAGTTAATCTGTTCCTTAACACTTACAATATGTACATAACTGGCATAATTCCAGTGAGGCAATTTTAATAATTCACTGTAAATTTAAAGTAGCTGAAGTTCATTTCTAGCCTATCATATGGCATTCCTGGTAATTCCAGAATGAGAGATTGGAGGTGATTTTCTTTCTCCTCAGAAACTTATATTAGGGGATTTAGGGGGCCTTAGGTTATTTGGTTGGGTTTTGTTTGTCTCTTTGTTTAGAGTTTTCTTCCCAAGCTGTTTTTCTTACCAGGTGGATGTAGAGCCCGTTGTTCATTTCCCATCCAAGCCGATTCTGACTTGAAGTTATTCCATTCCCATTGTTCCACATGACTGTGAAATGCTATTTTGCTTTGTTAGTACTCTCTCTGAAAAATAACATAATTTCAAACTGAATCAATGTCAGTTTTCTGGATTTCTGGGCATTTAACTTAGAGATCCTTGATTTTCATCTTCTGTTGCTTCAGAATTTGGCCACCTGTCTTTTTCCTTTTTGATCATTTGGAATTATCTGACAGCCAATTTTAGTGAGGCAAAACCACTTCAGCTACTAAAAATTATAAATTATAATGGAGGACCTGTCAAGAGCATTCACTGGTTTTGCCCAGCTTCTGGAGAAGCTCACTATGGAAAGTGCAGAAAACCCTGAATATTTGGCTAGAAATGAAGGGGTTCTGAAAAATTAAACTACTTGGATAAGCTTACTTATCCTTCTAAAATTTGCAAAATAAAAATACTGAAAAATTATTGACCAATCATCTTTTAGTAATTTTTGCACAATACATGAAAGATTAAAGCTAGGTTTTAGCACTTCCTTTCCCTTTGTGTAATTTATAAATTAAATTATCTGTAGTTTAAGAGGTATGAAAAGCTCTTTCAGTGAAAGCAATCTGTTCATCTCAGATCCTGACAAAATTAAAAACCTTTCACACTGAATCTAATCAAATGGTTAATGTCAATTGAATAGTTCATCTTAAATGTGTTTAACGTGTGCCTCAAACCCTGCCTCAAAACAGGTAAAGTATTGACTAAACCAAAAGCACTAAAATGGCCTTGATATGGCTGAGAAATGGGAGTAACAAATAAAGAGGTGACAAGGGAGATCCTTCCCCTGTGTGAATTGGCACAGGTCCATTTAGGATCAGTACAAATTATTGGTGTCTCATTGCCTGAGCCTGTGGGAAGCCCTGGATTTGAAACACGGTGATTTGGTGATAGGGTGATGCCTAAGGAGGCCAACCTAGAAACAGAGACTGGACAGGAGTAAGGGAATAAAGGTGGATATTTATTTGAAAGGCCTTCAGAGGCACACCCTGGGCAGGCCAAAGGCTACACCCAAGATGGACCCCGAGTCACGAGTTCTTCACACTTTTATAGCTTTGGTCCATTTGCATATCAACCCAATTTCACCCATTAAACTTTAGCTAATGATGTAATTTCCCCTCAGCTTGCCCCCCTTCTCAAGATGCTGGGTTACACATTTTGGGCCTAGGCCGGGCTGGGTGTCCTTGGAGAGCAGCCTGGAGAGGCTTTGTTCTGTCTGTCTCAGCATGAGAGAGCAGCAGCTCACAGGCTACAGGACACTGCAGAGTTACACACTGGGAATGCAGAATTTGAAAAATATAAAAGCTAAAACCTAAGGCATCAGGCAGGAAAATACATCCATGCTAGGTGGATATACTCAGTTGCAATAAAAAAAGCATCTTAGTTTAGAGTATACTTTTCCTTATGTTTTTCAAAGTGTGACATGTTCTTGCCAAGACATGCTGCAGATCACGAGGTAACACCTTTGTTTCCTGTTCTGATGCACAAATTACTCCAAAATTTTGGAGGAATTAGAGTGACTTTGGAACTTTGGATCAAGTGAAGACTTGGTTATGAAGAGGTTGTACAGAGCCAGTTGTGAATTTAGTATTCACTGCGTGCTCCTCAGTGGTCCCTAGCAGATATTTTGAGTTTTCACCAGGAGTGCATTCTTGTGCTGCAGTTGCTGCACGAGTGAAATTACTCAGCGTGTTACTAATTCTTAGCCTGGCTTGTCATGTGCTGTCTTGCTACGGACAAGTCCCAGTTTTTATTTTTTCTTTAAAGAACTTCCATCAATTTGAAAAGAGAAGTCAAACTACTGGACTTTATTGCTAACCATTTTGCAATAAACAATGTTCTTTACCGACTTGATTTATTAATTTTTGTTGGTCACCTCTTGTGGTGGTTTGAAGAGACTGAGTTGATGGACAGGGTTTTAGACCAATCGCTTCTCACGATTTTGCATATAAAAAGGCACTGGTGAGGAGAAGTCACTCTCTTCTTTTCCGGTCCGTGAGCCGGGAGGGGTGGCGGGCCCGGGCCC
>VWZT01011616.1:316776-340214 GCA_013397055.1 Pachycephala philippinensis
GGCCCGGCGGGGCCCGGCCCCGCCACCCCTCCCGGCTCAGGGACCGGAAAAGAAGAGAGTGACTTCCCCTCACCAGTGTCCTTTTATATGCAAAATCGTGAGAAGCGATTGGTCTAAAACCCTGTCCATCAACTCAGTCTCTTCAAACCATCACAAGTGTGTTGGCTTTTGTTGTTGTGGAGGTGGTTTTGGGGTTTTTTAGCTGCCTAAAAGCTCTCAGAATGACAATTTGTCTTGCTCTTCACCACAAATCCTCCTGTTTCACCTGAACACAGTGGTGAGCTTAAAGCACAGCTGAGTGAGAGAACATGATCAAGAATTATCTTGATCATGCTGAGATAATTGATGTCACTGGTGGAAAGACACCTTGGATAAATTGTTACCTAAATAGTTCTTACACTCTTCAGTGCTTTCTTCATGTTGTTCTTTGTTATGAAGTAACAACCAAAAAGTATCTGGCATAAAATCACGTTGTAGGTAGGGAAGGCAGCTCAAATTAAGAAAAGGTACCACAATTTTACACAATTAGAAGTGTTGGTCACCAAAAATACATAAAAAGAGAAGTGATTGTTCTCTCTTTCTCTCTGCTTGGAGGAAATCGTCTGTTGTTTGGCTTTTCAAGCAGGGCCTTCTAATACTTTGCCTTTTAAATTTGAGAGAAATACTGTATTAGTGTGCAAGTTGGCCAAGGCTTGTTGTCTGTTCCTCTTACTGTGCAAAATATGCTCTTTCTGAAATGCATCTTATTTTCTTTTGTTTACTTTTTAAAAACTCTATTCATACCAAAAGACAACCTTTTAAAGATTTCTTGCAATTTCTGGAATAAGTGTTTCTGTTAGTGACATGTAGTGAAAGTATTCACGGTAGTGCAAATGGTGATTGATCACTGTATGGTGAATAGCAATAAATTATCAAAAGAGATTAATTGTGGGAACAAGGATCTCTTCTGATGTCCCAAAAACTCTGGCTTGTTCTTGTTTGACAGTTCATGTTGAGTAATCTGAAGGATAGAAAACTGACATGAATGGACAGTTATACTTCTTACACAAATGTTGATCTGTAATAAAATGAGAATCTTTTTTCTAGTTATAGATACCTTGTCTGGGTTTTCAGCATGTCTTGCTGGAGCCAAACTTGTTTAGATTCAAATACAGCTGTTCAGATTTAGATACAGCTGATGTAAATGAAAATCTTGAGTCGGAACTAAATGAATTTGTAGCAGATGAAACTCTGCTGTTCTGCTGGGCACACCACCATACACAACTTTTTCTGGTAAAAATACCTGCGTGCTGCTGAGTACTGCAGCCATTTAGAAGAATTAATTTTTCAGCTGTTGTGGCAAAACATTTTTTTTTTAAAGAGGGAAGGTTCCTGATTTTAGATTTCATCACCTTTATTTTAATCTGTTCAAGAAGTTTAAGATACTTGTCATTGCAACTACCTCCCCAAAGTGAAATTTCATCTTGGTAACTTTCTACCTATACAGTGTGTCTTTTATATTTGACTCTGGCAGCTTCTTCAAAATGATGTAAAGGTGTTCCTTTCTTGCTATTCTGAATGTCATGGAACAGTGCTGTCACAAGTAATTTTTCTGCTCGTGTGCCAAGTTTCCTTTTTTTGTTTATTATGTCCATGGGAATTTTGCTGTTTGGGAGAGAATCATTATCTAAAGAGTGGGAAGAGGGGAGATTGAGCTTCTGGAAGAACAAAGGTAATCCCTGAGCATTTAAAAGAGTTATGCAGTAAATTGATACAGGTATGGACTCTGCAGCCCCACTGGTTGACTTTGGCACCCTTTTTTGATTTCGAAAGCAGGAGGTTCACCCATGAGATACTTTGCAGCTCCTCCTGCCTGGGAAAGCCTGGCCAGTGTGTTGTGCCCTGGCACTGCCAGAGGGATGATCCAGTGTGGAGTGCAGGGGTCACAACCCTCAGCACGGCTGCAGTTCTCTCTGGCAGCCCAGGAGCTCCTTTCGAGTACCTACCCAGTGCTGACAGAAAGAGAGGGAGGCACACATTGCCCATGGAAAGGATCAGCTCAGCTTTGGAATATAGAAATACCACCTTTCTTACGACTTTTCCTATAACAAGTCAGAACAGCAGGAGATTGAACTGTTGAAAATTGCTTCAGATGAATTTTGGAGAAGGATAAAAAGTAAAAGGAATAGCACATTCACTTTGTTGCTTCCCCTTCCATTACATTCTCTCTTATCCAATATTTTTTGATTTTTCAAAAAAATGTTCAAAGTAAACCTGAGATCTTTTACATTACCCTTTAGGGAAAAGCTATTTGTTTTTAACAGGATTCAATATTTCCTATAATTTATTATTAATTTCTTTCAGTGATCATAACTTTTCAAAGTAGCCATAGAGAAATAATTTCAAAAGATGTTGAAACTACTTAGATCACATCAGAGGAGGTGAGCAAATGGCTGTTAGCTTTTCCTCCTCTTAGCCAGAGAGTAACCGTGACTGTACTTCATCAGCTGAACCAAAATAGAATTGTTTTCTGTTAAAAAAGATTTTATTTTCTTCATAGCATTGTGACCTAGGCTAATTTTTTAATGAAAAGATAATTTGGAATGCTGCTCAGCTGTTTTTCTAAGCTCCAAACTATAAATCTTTGACATGTGTTCTCTATTACCATAGGTCTCAATAAATAAAATGCTTTAGGTACATGGGAGAGTTTCTGAGGTGTTTGACTAGAAAGACTCAGGGTTTGCCCCAAAGCTGACTGAAATGTGGTGGGCAGGGGTTTTTTATTTATGTTTATTCTTTTTATTTATCAATAGAATGCAGAAAAGCACAAGGCNTACATTTTCTTTCCATCCTTCCATGAAAATAAACTCCTGCTTTACCCAAAGTGACTGAGCTTAGGTTCAATATTTGGCATGTTTTATCTCCAGTGTTATATCACATAGCTCAGAATGGGAGGAAAATTATTAATGTGTTCTGCATAATGTTTTGGCATGAAATTATCCAATAAAAATAATAATGCTTATTTTTCAACTTCAATAGAAATTTCTAAAATATTTCTAACGTATAATTATTCTATTTTAATGCAGTGGTAAACCACCATAAATACTTTGGACATAGGAAAAAATATGAATTTTATACAAACTCCACTGATTTTGAAGTGGAGTTTGCATTTGCAATGAAGTCCTACTACCTAAATCCTGATTTTAAAAATTGCATATATTTGGATGATAATTTCTTATTTTAACATTTTATATATTAGAACTGTGCACTAGAAGAGTTCTCATTGTTCTAAATAACAGAAAGCCTCTGCTTGCTACCACTCTGCGAATTAGAGTTCCCAATAAATAATGTCAGAGCTGGTCAGAATTGTGTGCTCTGCTAAGATGTCGTTAGTCTGTCTCTCAGCAAGTGAGGGATGGGTTTTAGGCTATAGCTGGTTGATGAGATACTAAAACTCTTTACTAACAAGGTTCTCATGTGTTTTCTGAAATTCTCCATTAATTCACTAGAGGGATTTTAACAGTTCCATCCGGATCTGAGGTAATAATTCATATATGCAGCAATTTTCAAGGTGCAAGAAGGAATCTCCTTTTGAGGACATGAGGAACACCATATATGCATGGAATTAGTTAAGGTCCGAGATTACAAGATTAAGGGGCAAAGTTAAATCTAATGAAACAATTTTGGTGTTTTAAGATTAAAGACCTCTAAAAAATGAAAGCTTCATTCAGTTGATAGTATTTAAGAAGCTGCCCTCTTTAAAGCATTGAGCAATTATAAGGCTGAGGAAGTGGTGGGTGGAAGAGGAGATGTGTATGGGGATTTTCCACCTCTGCCCTTTTAAAGGAAATGAGGTATGAACTTCATATGAAAAACTAAAATCCCTCTCCCAAAACTGGATGAGACTAAGCTTTGTCAAGACTAAAATTTAATTTTCACTTAAAATGTAAATTTAAAAAGTGCCAGATGCAACACAGCTACAATGAGTTTGTGAGCTGCTGAACTTCCCTTGATAGGCAGTGGTAACTCCGTTTGTTGTATGATATGTAGGAGCTCTCACAGAAATGCCATTGCAGTTGGGTTGCTTCCCAAGAGCATGAGTTTGGGATATTTCCTGAATTTACAGATTATTCTTGCAAATTCTCACACCTTGATGTATTTCTATTTGTTTCAGTGAAATTTGGAAATGGGGGGAAAAAAATAACATTTTTATTATTTTTTCACTCTCTATGCTGGAGTAAGTCAGAAACATTAATGACCAGGAGCTTTCTTGTTCCATACGCAATTTGTTTCCTTAAAAAACAGCAGGAATCTGATCACTGCTAGAAGAAGATATTTTGGCCTACGAATTTTTTCTAAGAAGTGAATTATTACAGTGGCTGATTTCTACAGTGAAAACACAGTCTGGTGTAATAGATTACAGTCTATAGCACAAATAGATTATTTTGTGCACTAAAATATTCTTTTGTCCATATTTTTCATGCTTTTATGGCAAGTCAGTCCTGCAAGGTTCAAGAAGTTGTAGTTCTAACCTCTTTGAAATGTATGCTTTGAATTGTTTATCTAGTGATGAACCAGATCTAGGCATGCACACTTGATCTGTGACTATTTGGTATAATTCTTTGTTATCCTACTGTACCCTTCAAGGGACTTAGCTGGTCATGTGCTATAAATCCAGGTAAAACAAAACAAAATAAAAAACCAAGAGAAAGTATTTCAGTGTATTTTACATACAGGTACCACGTCTCACACCTGTTACAGTGTGAATGAATGCTACAATATCTGATGTTTGCAAAGGAGATTATCACATGAAAGAGCAAGTTATGGAAAACTCAGTAACTTCTAAAGCAAAAATGCTTCTTAGTTTCAGTGGCTTAAAATGGGACAATATTATAACATCATTTCATGTAGACTGAGGATGTTGGGTTTTTTTTGTCTTGGAGAGTTTTAAAGTATTTGTTACAGATGAGATTTCCAGGTTCAAATCTCTGTATTCCACTTTTGGTAATGCAGATACCTAAACATCTACCCCTCAAGGAAATGCATCTGCCACGCACTCAGTAATGTGGCACACTGCAAAAACCTTTGAAATTCAAAATGAAAAGTCACCATAATGTTGATGCCTGACGTTTTAGCTATTGTATTTTTCAAACTCTGTATTCCCAGTGTGTAACTCTGCAGTGTCCTGTAGCCTGTGAGCTGCTGCTCTCTCATGCTGAGACAGACAGAACAAAGCCTCTCCAGGCTGCTCTCCAAGGACACCCAGCCCGGCCTAGGCCCAAAATGTGTAACCCAGCACCTTGAGAAGGGGGGCAAGCTGAGGGGAAATTACATCATTAGCTAAAGTTTAATGGGTGAAATTGGGTTGATATGCAAATGGACCAAAGCTGTAAAAGTGTGAAGAACTCGTGACTCGGGGTCCATCTTGGATGTAGCCTTTGGCCTGCCCAGGGTGTACCTCTGAAGGCCTTTCAAATAAATATCCACCTTTATTCCCTTACTCCTGTCTAGTGTCTGTTTCTAGGTTGGCCTCTTTAGGCATCAATGTAGCCTGCAATTTGTTGGGAAATGCATTTGTAAGCAGCTTTTTGTAACTGTTCATGAAGCTTTCAGCCAGCCATCCCCTCGGGAGCTGTGAATTTTGGTAGAGTGTGTGATGTTATTGTTTATTCAGGTTACACCACTACTTCTGTAGGCATCTGGGACTTTGTATAATTGGTTCTGTGAATTTATTTCACTTGTCAGGAAAGTTACTTCATTTGCCGTGTGGAAGTGGTTCTAGTTAATGTATTGTCGGATCTCACCATGGACCAAAGGATTTGTACAAGGACAGTTTCCTGTGGGTCACACAAGTTCACCTTTGCCATTGCAGGCATGGCGAGTCAGCTTGGAGTTCAGAGTGCCAGGAGGGAAGTCCAAAATTATTTTGCTGAGGAAGGTTCTGCTGTTTCACTGCTGTGGAAAGTCCCGTGCATCCCTCAGTGGGTTCACCTTGCACTAAGGTCTGAACAGAGCCGACTAATAAGAAATAAGAATAATAAGAATGTAATAAGAATGTAATAAGAAAATATTAGTGTGGTCAAGAGTGATTCCTCATCTTTTATAAAGGCTGATGTTATCAAGTTACTTGTCACCTGTCCTCTGATCCACCAGCTCTGGAATGATTTTTCTTTTGAAGGAATAAGTTTGGGATTTTTTCTTAAGTGCAGTTAGAACTACGCAGAGTTTTTGACCTCTGGAAAGAAATTCACAGCTGGCAGGCTGTTTATTAAGGACTGCACATCCCACACAGTAACCCGCCAGGAAAAGAAAGTTTACAAGTCTCTCTAGACTCAGAAAGTATCGATTTTAACTTTGAGCATTGTATTTTGAATAAAACTAAATATGGCACCAACTGGCATGATTATCATGGGGTAATTGGACCCAAGGGATTAGAAGCATTTGGCTACAAGGTGTACCTGCAACAGCACAGAATGTAAATTATAATAATGACTTCACAATAAAAGCCTGCAGAGCTGCACCTTATTTCCCAAGTAGTTTGAGGTTACCAAAATGCTTTTGGATACTTTCAGCAATTTCATTTCCTTCATACCCTGAGGTTGCTTCTATTAACATCAGTTTGATGAAGGAGTGAAATGAACAAATGCAAATATAACTGAATTTGGTTCTACGGGTTCAGTGCTGGTTTGTAAAGAAAATGTTTATGCCCAGTATTGTTTAAATATTTCTCATTCTTTTTTCAAAACCAATTCTGCAGATGCCTTGTGCAAGCATTCAGTTGTTATTATCTGTAAAGTCACATTTCACTGAGAATTTTAAGCAAGCGAAAGCATTTTGGTACATTATGGTCAGAAGATGAAGGGGATAGGAGGAATTTGTGAGATAGCTTTAGACACTTCAGCCTCTTACCTGAGCTTTACATATCTTGGATATTTTACTGTGGTTAATATTCCTCTGCTTGTCCTACCTACATAGCCTCAACTGCTGCCAGTGACACTTTCTATGCTAGAAACTGCTCACTTCACTCAGACTGGCTAATGTGTGGTAACCTGACAAGGGGAAGGGAGAAACCTCCAGGGTCATAAAAAATGAGGAGGGTGGTTCATAGCTTATGTGGTGAAGCAGGCAGTTCTAGAGCTGCTTACATGGTCTAGTGGAAGAAAATAATACATTAGAAGTTTGTGTAAGTTCTCTTCCATATGCCAGAAATGCTTCCACAGTAGCGAGGTAAGGAGAAAATGTCTCTAAACTGTCTCCACTTCATAATTGGTAAGGACTGTGCATGTTCTCTGCATCTTTGGGGCCTCAAATTTTCATTCATTTTCTGCTAACAAGCAAACTTTTGCCTGTTTGATTGCCTTGAGTCAAAAAGAACAGGCTGCCCTCTCATGGACTGTATGAATTTGTAAACTTAGAACTGATTTGCCCTTTACTCTGTGTGTCCCAGTCTCAGTTTATCTGCAAGTTCCAAGCTTTTTTTATCTGCAAGTGGTTTGGAGGTTTTTCTGTGATTATCAATTGAAATATTTCACTTGTAAAGTCATTGGGAAAATTAGATGCCTGGATTCATACTTCCCTTAGATTTAAAGCTTTAGTGGAGTAAATGATGCTGCAACTGGCAGGGAGAGGAGAGTGGGGTAGGGCAGAAGGGGGATAAAACCTCCAAACCTTTGATCATTGTGTTTTCTCTTTCTTTTTGTACTTAAGAACATCTTCATCCAGTTAATCTCCTTCACAGGGTGCTGTTCAGCTCAGTGGGTGATGGCACAGTTCTGCAGTAGTAGCTGTGAGTGAAGGTACTTCTCTACCTTCATCTTTTCTCAGAAATTAAATACTTCTCTGGCTGCACTTCTTTATGACTGAAGAAGCAACTGAACCTAATTTTTAAACAGATCTGAAAAGTAAAACTTGTTTTTTTCTGCCCAGGTATAAGGCCTGTGAATATGCAGGAATCTGAGATATGTTTTCTTTGCTGCTTTCTGAAAATGTATGTTGAATGTGACTTGCTCTCTAAAACTTACCCATGCGTAAGAGTACAGCTGAACAGTGTTTGCCAGAGCAACACTGACCAAAGTTACACAGTCATTAATTATTTCCATCACAGAAATATATAATGCTATTAGAACAAAAGCAGAGTGTCTTTGTAACTCCAGGAAATCAAACATCAGCCACCCAAAACTAATAGCCTGTCATTACATTTCTGTTTATCAGAGAACAAAATTTTGTTCTTGCTGACTTAAAAAAGATCCCTGGAGTAAATGCTTCTATACGATATATAAATCATGTTCTCCATCAAGTAACCTAATGATGTTTTGGGGGTGGCATCATTAGCCTTCCACATAATATTTTTCCTGACAAGGGATGAAAACTCAGTTCTAATTACCCAGGAACTGAATAACAGGGACAAATAAATAACATTGAATTAGGGTTTTTTTATTATCTTTTCAGGAAAAAAGCAAGCTAATAAAACAAACACCACCATTCTGGGGTCTGATTTTTGCTAAAATCCCAGTCCCAAAGAGCATCCTCTTGTTTTCAGTAGAACTAGAGCTAGATGTTTTCATTTCATTTTTTGCTTGCCATTCTTATTGTCTGTTGTCATAGACAGAGTGGATAAAATACTTGGGGTGTTGTTGTTGTTGTTGTGGATAGATTGCTGATTTGTCTTCATGCTTCTTGAAAAACTGTTCAGGATGTTGATCAAAATCAAATTGATTTTGTTTACTGCACCTGCAATATTGTTTCCTTGAAAACACTTTTTCTTGTCTCTTGTCTAGGTGCGTATGCAGGGTCTTCCCTTTCAAGAAATCTAACAAGACACATTGTTTCCATGTTTTACTTTTATACATCGAAGTACCAAATCTTAAATGCTTTTAACACAACTAGAACTGCTAATCTGTATAAAATGTATTAATTACATCAATAGTAACCAACTGGTATAAAAGTACTGCTTTAGAGAGAACCTGAACTAAATTTTGGTTGTAATAGGATATGGTACTTCAGTTTGGTCCACAGAATTACGGTTGCCAGTCGTGCCATTTCTGCTCTAGTGAGGGAGAACAATGAAATGTCCCTTGGTCACTTTTAAGCTGCCCCATCGCACTGGTAAGGGAATATTTCCGTGTAGGAAGGATGACTGTGACTTCTCTATCCTTTAAGACTGATTTCCACAGAACCTACCTGCAACTGGAATTCAGTGTCCTCTGAAAACAGTGACTGAAATACCCATCTTAAGAAAGAAAAAATATGAGCAAGTGCCTGTCAGATCACTGTTTTTCTGACACCGGTCTATGTGGGCAGACTAACCCCCTCACATGGAGAAGGTGGGGTTCCGGAAAGATGGAAATTTGGACTACTGGTGTGAGTTTTGTGTCTGAATTATTCATCCCTTATGTTAATCAATTAGTTTGTCATTTATAGTCTTCCAAGCTGACCCTAACTTTTCCATTGCTGAAGCATATTAGTGCTTAACCTTGGTACCATTGTGAATTTTGACTCGTCCTTTTACTGCCTTGAAATTCACCGTATGCTTTGTTTTTAGGGTTTGTACAAATTGAGCATTCTTATTTTCAAAAGTAGATTTTGGGTTAGAGTCCTGCTGAAAGCACATGAAGCACTTCCATTGTCTTGATAAATCTTTTTGTCCTATCCATAAACCACGGAGCTCAGGCAGCAGAGTCAATAATCACATCATGAATCATTTTCTACACCGGGCCTGGCTGGGATGATTTGAGGATGTTGGGAACTTGCACACACAGTGCTGTGTTCCTGCATGTGCCTCAACACCAACCAGCTTTACAGAATTTTATAGAATCAGAACCACCCTAACACTCTGTTAGCCCCTAATGACAGCCATTCATGCTTTGTTACCCTCTGCTCTGCCAGCTCTCAATCTTCAGCTATAAAATTAATGAAATTGCTGACATTTAAATGTCTTCTCATCCATACTCCAGATAATTACCTGTATATACTTTAATGATTTTCCCACACACTCCATGCAGTTACAGACACAAGCAGTTTGTCTTGCTTCTAAAACATTTTGAGGAAGCATACATCTTAGGGCCATTTGTGTCAAAATGTTATTGTCCCCTCTAATTTGGAAAGATTCCTAATATCTTTAAAATACCTGGGATTAATTTAGCTATTTTTTAAAAATGGCTTAAATTTGCCTAAGTTTTCTTTTGAATGCTGATTTTCCATGAAGCTGCTCATCGATATCAACATCGTGCATATCTTTTCAAGCCTAGAAGGAAAATTTTTGATGCTTGTTGAGAGAAAGTAATTTGATGGAATTTTAGATATCTGCACCTAGTCTCTAGTATTAAATAGAAGGTGTTTAGGTATTTTGAGGACTGTAACTTCAGATATGAGTGACTGTTCTGCCAGACATGTTCATTCATTTTTTGTGTGTGGTTCTCTGGACCGACAGACTACCTTGTTATTGCTTTATCATTTTCTCCATGGAGTATCCAGGTTTTTTGCATTGCATTGATGCCTTACGTTTTAGCTTTTATATTTTTCAAATTCTGCATTCCTGGTGTGTAACTCTAAAGTGTCTTGTACCCTGTTAGTTGCTGTTCTCTCGTGCTAAGATAAACAGAACAAAGCCTCTCCAGGCTGCTCTCCAAGGACACCCAGCCCGGCCTAGGCCCAAAATGTGTAACCCAGCATCTTGAGAAGGGGGGCAAGCTGAGGGGAAATTACATCATTAGCTGAAGTTTAATTGGTGAAATTGGGTTGAGATGCAAATGGACCAAAGCTATAAAAGTGTGAAGAACTCGTGACTCGGGGTCCATCTTGGGTGCAGCCTTTGGCCTGCCCAGGGTGTGCCTCTGAAGGCCTTTCAAATAAATATCCACCTTTATTCCCTTACTCCTGTCTAATCTCTGTTTCTAGGTTGGCCTCTTTAGGCATCAGCATAGCTTATCCTGTTTGTGCTTTTTGTCTTGGTTGTTACTTGCCCACCTCTCCTGTCGTGCAAGAGTGGCCGTGCTGAAGCAGTTCTCATCATAGATGACCACGTAGTTAAACTGTGCCCAAAGTTAGGATGAAGTTGAACTCCCTGTGGTGCTGTTTGTCTGTAATGCCTGATAGAGTAGGGGCTGTTGTAGACTGTAGTACTTGGTAATAGCATTTCTGTAATAACGCTATTTGTTTTCCGTTTCTTCTAAAGAGATGAAAGACACAGTATCTGAGAGCCATTAAATCAGAGATTCATTTATTTCATAGCATTTCTACTTTTAATGGACCATTGTGACTAGGCAGGAAGCCAAGTAGATCCCAGTTTTTTGCTTCCATTACAGAATCATTCTTTTACTACAGCTTAAGGCTAATGGTTGATAATCACAATTGTTACAGATTTTTTTTTTTCTGAATGAATGCTGTGCAGTAAATTTTGTTCTATTACTGCAAATAGAAGCTAGAAGTTCTTATTTTACAATTTCTGTTGCGTTTTCAAGTCTTATAAATCAAACTATTGTACATGGTTATACATATATATTTTTTCTTTTTATTTCAAGTTTAAAGGTCTTTAAACTTGTGTTAATTCTATTAAAATTCAAAACAGGACTAGTGGCAACTAGGTTGTGATATTTAGTAGGGAGAACTGTCTGTTTTCCATCATAAATCAATAGCTAACACCTATTCATTTCACACAGTCCATCAAAGGGCCCCTGCATGATTGTAATGTTTTTCCCTGTGAATTTTAATCAGTGAACTGAACATTTTACATTCAAAATACCTTTGCGAGTCCCAGCTTCCTTATACAAACCAAGTTTTATGTCCTTCTGTGTTTTGTTACCCGTGTTTGAATGTCAGCTGAAAAACTTCTGAAGCTGGTCAGTTTTCTCAATCCTTCAGATGAAAAAGGAAATGTTGAAGAGATTTACTTATTTTCAGATATTGGCAGATATAACAGCAAAATCCCCCCATTCCCATTCACATTTGGTTAGCTCATGTAGTGAATTCTGCTAATGCTTCTAGAGTACTTTGGAGTTAAAAATGTTCTCCAAGTGTGTTCGAGCAGCTGTCGAACAGCAGCCGTTTTATACCGAGGGGCTGCTTTGTATCTTGTTATATCGAGGTCAAGGTGCCCCAGGATGGCCAAGGTCAGCTCTATCAGGTTCAACAAGGCCAAGTGCCAGGTCCTGCTCCTGAGTCACCACCACCACCCCATGGGTTGGTCTCGTCTCCCAGATTTCTACACCAAAAGGGTTGGCAAGCATTGGAGCAGGGAAGTGCCAGAGCCACCATGCTGGAGGTGTTTAAAGAGGTGCAGCTGTGGCACTGAGGGACGTGGTTTGGTGGTGAACAGGGCGGTGCTGGGGGAATGATTGGCCTCAAGGATCTTAAAGTTCTTTTCTGACCTAAATGTGCCTCTCTTTCTGTGATAGACTGAGTGAGTATCACACTACAGACAACAGCACGGCTTTCACTCAGGGAACAAAGTCAACATTACAGGATTCCACATCAAAATCTTTTCATTAATTTGGGAACCAGCAGACCCATATAATGCTGTGCAGCTGGAGCTGCAGCATTTCCTAGCCTGGAGATGTAATGAGCCATTAGCATACTACACTGTCTGGAAATTTTCTTTATACTTCAAAAGGGAAATGGAGATGAAAAAGCACAGAGATGAAAAACAAATTTTCCCTATTCCTCAGTTGTTGAAAATACGAAAGGTCACAATTGAAAGCTAAACTTAGGTTGATTCCTGGTGAAGAAAGGCTGTTTCATCTCTTCTGTCTTAGAGGAATTTAGATATTTAGGAAAACATTCTGGTACCATCTGCAGCACCAAGTGGTTGAGTGGCAAGCTGTTAAGAAGAGATGTGGATTTCTGTTTTGATGTATGTACATCACTGTTGAAGTTCAGAAAGCCATGCCAAAAGTATTTTGATATAAACATAATGGATTTTTTTAAACATTAAATCCTCACATTTCAAAAACAAATTTCCTAGCCATTTGTATAATAAGGTTTATTTCTGAGTTTCAGTTGAAACCTTTAAAGAGGGTTACTCAGTTTCCTATTACTTTACAGGTTTTAGAAATGTTTGCAGTCCTAAATGAGCTCCTTGTGTCAGAGATTTCCATAGACACCTCACTCTGAGCTAACATTTTATTCTATGAAAGTAGATGTGAGTTAGGTGTAAGTGGGACACTGCATCAAAGGCAGACATCCTCACTTTTCCAGATTAAATCAGTTTGGCATTTCAGGCTTCATTCTGGTTCTCTTCTTATCATTGCAGTTTTTGGCGACCCCGTGACAAGAAAATTTAAGTGCATGTTCTAAACACATCTGGTTATTTATTGAGACTTAAATACTTAGTTTTGTCTTTATGTTGCTTAATTGTTGTAAATGGCTCTGACTCGGGTATTCCGTGGGTATGCAGATGAGGATTTCTGAAACAACATGAATAAGAACCTACCCTTGGAAGAAGAGGATATCTGCAATGAAATGGAATTTTTTAATGGTCCCATTACCCTAAGAATCTTTCCTTACATATGCCTGTGGGAATATGCACTGTAGCAAATGTAAATGAAGACACTTATTTGTCATGACCCTATGAGTAAAAAATAAATGCAAAATGTTGCTGCCCTCTTAGAACAGAAAATCAGGTTTACCTCTCCATAGTTTGCAGGAAATCACTCCATTTCACATTTTGGAAGTGAGATGTTAAAAGGAGTTTTTCTACAACACCTGAGCCTTTGGCTACGGCTTCTCTGAGATTCTGACATCCACAGTGTGGAAGTTCTTAGGCATAACTACATAACACCATCCTTAGGTCAGTCCTTGGCTGTATTTAGGGCCAAAGGGTTGTAATGCTGAATTTCAGGTCCCCAGAGCTTCTGGTTTTAGGGGGGTTCACTCCCCCTTCACAGCAGCCAGTAATGCTGTAGACAAATCTTCTGTAGCCCCCAAGTGCACAGTGATGATCAGAAATGTGTTTATCCTTTAACATTTTATTCTTTGATGAGCATATGGAGCATAAGAAAGCCTGACCCTTCACCTCTAGCCTGTTAGCAAAACCCAACATTCGTACAAAACAAGCTAAAATACCAGGAGGGTGACATTTGGGAGCTGTGTAATTAATTGATTCTTGCTCATCCTGGTAAAGCAATGTATGAGTTTGCACAAAAATTCTTTCCTCCTTTTAGCATGTTCTCAGATTTACTTCTAGTGCTGGCCTGAGTTATAGAATTACCTCATTCAGGGAACAGTTGGGTGACATGAGCTTAGGTGAAGCCTGCTGCAAAGATCCTAAGCTCTTTAGCAGGCTTACAAGTGTAGAGGCTTGCAGGACTGATGCTTTATCATCTGTAAAACACATAAGATTCAACATGAAACCTGCTCCAGGTGACCCTGCTTGAGCAGGGGGTTCTTCCAGCCTCAACCATTCTCCCATTCTGTGTCCTCTTATTGTATTGAGTTTTCTTTCTCTTTTTTTAAATAATAATTCTGTGTAGCTAGTGAGAACAGGCAGACTTGGTTAGCTGCATTTCTTTCATTACATTTCTTCTGAATTCTGCCTGGCTTCTGAGGACGACTTTCCTAAACAGTGTCCAGCCACAGCATTGGCTTAAATCCTTAGAGATGATAAATGCTAAAGGAAAAGTCACTGCTTGCTTTCATTCTGTTTCCTTTGTACTGTGCAGAAAAGCCTGATCTCGTACAGGGGTAACTCAGCTGTGCTGTTGGGAATGTCTGGCTGGGGAGCCTCATACGATCCCCTAGAAAGTGATGGATTAACAGTGTGTGGGAGAGGGTTTGGAGAGCTCTGAAATGGCAAATGCTGTCCTTTCACAGACCTGGTCCTTAAACAACAGTAGGCCATATGAGGGAGGGCAAAAAGCTTCCTTAAAACTGACTAAACTCATTGAGGCCTGAGGAAACTGTGATCCACCTCTTAGCAGTAAAGTAGAAAATCCCAGAGTATCGCAAAGAAAGCATTTACAGGCAAATTAAGAGCCTGCAGAATTGGAGTGTAAGTGCATGTTGCCGTAAATACTAATGGCAGTGCTATCACTTAACTCAGCTATTAGGTCTAATTAACTTGATGTAACTATTTGATAATAATAAGTTAATGTTATATTCCTTGGAACTGGAACATGACAACATTACACCCCTGTTGACAAAAATGACAGAATTATGTTCAATTACCTGTGGGGAGATATATTTGTTATTAAACCCTGCTATCTATGAAAAGCAAACTCACACGTGTCCTTAGAAATAAATTGCTTCATCAATAACAGCTTCACCCCCTCATTACAGCAAGGCTGCTGTGTGTGCTGATGAGTTGGATCTTTGCCTTACTTTGTTTTTAACGTAACAGATGTGCTGCTTCCTCTTATTGTACACTGAGCAAATCCAGAAACCACTTGATTTTCCTGCTGATACCTAATTTCCACGCTTCTCCAATTTCAAGTGGACTGCTGAAAAGTCTTCCCAAATACCTTTTCCTAAACTAGCCAAGATCAAGTTCATGGCAAGTGTTTTAAAAGAAAGTATTCTTCGAAAATGCTGTGTTCAGAACACGGATTTGGTTGCTAGGTTCAGAACATGGATCTGGTTGTGTTGTATGCAATGACACAGGTGGGATTATGCTGTTGATGACATGAATTTATTTTGGCTACTGATTCTTTTAAGAACTAATAGGAACTTCACAATATTTCCCTGTTGAATATTACATGCTTTTACCTACAGTCAAGGTTTGATCACAGAGTCACAGAATCACCAGGTTGGAAGAGACCTCCAAGATCATTGAGTCCAACCCATGCCCTAACACCTCAACTAAACCATGGCACCGAGTGCCACATCCAATCTCTTTTTAAACACATCCAGGGATGGTGATTCCACCACCTCCCCGGGCAGATAATTCCAGTACTTCGCCGCTCTTTCCATGAAAAACTTCTCCCTAATATCCAACCTATATTTCCCTTGGCACAGCCTGAGACTGTGTCCTCTCGTTCTGTCAGTTGCTGCCTGGAGAAAGAGACCAACCTCCACCTGACCACAGCCACCTTTCAGGGAGTTGTAGAGAGTGATAAGGTCACCTCTGAGTCTCCTTTTCTCCAGACTGAACAACCCCAGCTCCCTCAGTCGCTCCTCACAGCACTTGTGTTCCAAGCCCCTCACCAGCCTTGCTGCCCTCCTCTGGACACACTCAAGTGTCTCCATGTCTTTCCTGAATTGAGGGGCCCAGAACTGGATACAGTACTCAAGGTGCAGCCTCACCAGTGCCCAGTACAGGGGAAGAATGACTTCCCTGGTCCTGCTGGCCACACTATTCCTGATACAGGCCAGCTCCACGTTTGTCAACACTCTGAAGATTTCAGGATCTCTGTGGCAAACCCCCTGAGCTCGTCAACCAATCATTTCCTGAGTGAGATGCCTTATAACTCAATAATACAAATGAAAAATTCCCTATTAATTATTGAAGGAGGCAGAGCTATGGGAAACTTGCAGAAAAAACCCTGTTTCATACCTCTCTATCCAACGTGTTGGTATTCTGAGGCCAAACCATCACAAATCGATTGGGAAGTTATTTTTTAGAACTGTTTTGGGAACCTGCAGTGGTGGTAGCTTAACTACAGAGTAACCCTGTTACCTGCCACTAATAAAGTTACAAAATAAATCTGGAAAAATGCAAAGGTTTAGGGACAAAGATTTAAGTGTCTTCCAGTTTGTGAGTCTGCATGCAGTTTAACTTCTCAGTGATAACAGGTTTATTGTACACAGCGGAAACTGCTCTGGAAATCACATCCCACAAAATTATTGCCAACTGGCAACTGAGACCTAAATTTGGAAATCCATTCCGTTTTCCTGTTAATCAACTGCACTTGATAAAATGGGCAGTAGTAAATTAAAATTACATATTAGTGAAGTTGCAGTTATCTGTTGCTGTATAAAGATAGCACTGGTAAAAATCAATTTTTTTGCCATCTTTAATTAGCCTTGTTCTACATTATAAATGTAATTAAAATGCCATTAGTGGCATATTTCTAAAGAAATCAATTCTATTCATAAAATATTTCTCACAGGAAAAAAACAAAGCAAAAACCGAAGCTAAAACAACAAACCAAATAATAACTGCAGGAAGGTGGATTTTAGGAAGTTATGCTTTAAAATACAATCATATTGCTCCCATTTTTTCTGTATTTCCTGTTAGTTTGGAAATGTCAGAAGGCCATCAGAGCAGCTGTTTAAATCCCTAATCAAAGTAGAGCTGAATTTCTACATTAAAAACAAGATGCAAACTGATTTTCACAGCATCCTTTATCTTTCTCTCTAAATTCTTGCTCAACTAGAGTTTTATTGGCTGGTTGGACCTAATCTTCCAGGCTTTCAATGTAGGGCTTTTTTTGTTATTGGGAGGATTTCATAGTACCAGCACCTAGAAAAACAGCCTCTGATCAGCTGCTCTGAATTATCCCCAGCTATGCATGTAGAATTCCAATAAGGTTACTGGAACTGCTCAAAGAAAGGCTGCTCATGGGGCACCTGGGAACTCCAGCCCGTGTTTTGTGGGGAGATTAAAAATATCACTTTGTCAGTGTTGCTTAATATGTAAAACCTGTTACGCAAACGCTGGTGCTCAGGGGAAGAGCATACATTTTGCTTCTATATTCCCATTATGCCAGAAGCTTTGCCAGCTCATAAGCAAAAATACTATTTTCTATGTTCTTTGAATTTAAAACAGGCGGTAGATGTGAAAAAAAATCATCTCTGGAGGTGTGTGACCTGTTGGGTTGAGTGTTTAATTAATGAAAGAATTTGTGAAAGGCAAAAGAATCCTCAGTTCCTGTTAAGGCTGGGGGTCTTTATTAGGACCTGGCATGTCTTGAGATTTCTTTTGCATTCAGAACTGGTGATTCAGTTAGTTTTCCCTACCCACTCCAGATCTGTGATGCTCTATGCAGAAATAAAATCTCATTGGTGAAAAATAAGGTGATATTTTCACAGTCAGTTACTGGGAACTGATTAGCAAGAGAGAGAAAATGAATGGGAAAAAATCTAGAAAGTAGCATTTCCCACCTCTTTCATCTCCCGAATGTATAAAAATACAGATTAAAAAGATGCATATCTATGGAAATGCATATAACTGAGTTTATTATCCGCAAATATACTCAAGCCTGATTTACGGTTTGTTGAAACTGATGAGAGTTTTTTTCAATTATCTGTGGATCATTGGCAGGAGATTTATTGTTCTGAATCCAGATTTATGGACTCTGGCTTTTCTATCACCCTTTTAAAACATTCTTTAGATAAAGATATGAAAATCAAGGTTCTCGTTGTTTAATACTAATAAATTTCCTTTTACATGGATCTCATTTTCTGCCAACCTTATATTTTTTGGCACAGCATGAAGCATCCTCTGTGGATTATGAAAGATCCAAAGAAATTGCATTTGTTTTATTTCACTTGGGGTTTTGTAATAGTCTGCAAGTGCACACCTGGACAGTTACGTGGCCATGGGACTAAAACCCCAGTATTCAGTGACATGCAGTCCAAAGTTTGTTTGCATATTCCAGAATGAAAATAGCAATTCCTGCTTCGTGGCACTCCCTTATCACAGAATTTTTGGTATTACCATCAGTCTGTCTTTTCTATCTGAGCAGTTTCTTTCTGGAGCTGTTTGGGGTGTTTGTTTGTTTGGTTTGTGAGTTTGGGTTGTTGGTTGGTTGGGTTGGGGATTTTGTTTTGTTTTGTTTTTTCAAACCTCTGATTGGGTTTTTTGTGAGGTTTTTTTATGTTGTTTGCTTGGGTTTTTGTTTTTAAAGCAATCCAAAGATGCAGTTGTGATTGTGTGAAATCAGTAGTTTCACAGGGTTGTCAGATGTGACAATTAACCAGTGTTTGGATGCTGAGGGATGCAGCACTTGTGGAATTGTCACACTATATTTTGGTGTTAAGCTGATTAAATATGATTTGAAGGCAGTTAGTGCTCACCTCAGTGCAGGAAGTGGCTGTCAGTGCTAGGGCTGGCCCATCAGGAGCATAGAGCAGGTTTTGTTGGTATCAACATTTTAAACTGTGCTCTCTGCTTTGTAAATCCCTTCCCACACTGGTGTAGATCTGTTTGTGTCTCTGTAGGTTGGTGGGAGTTAGGAACCCAACCCGTGAAGTCATGGACAGAGTCAGCTGGCCATTACTGAAAAACATCCAACACTAATACCCACATTAAAAAAATGGGCCTCATGGCTCCTTTTGTAGTCAAAGATTTTGGGTTTTGCTTTAATGTTTGGGGACAGGCAAGCTGTCAGTCCTTGTCCTATATTGACTGTAACTTCTCGTAAGTGTGCTATTGTTGCTGTTGGGGTGGACACGACACACACAAGCTTCACAGACAGCTTCAGGCAAAAGGCTTCTTTTTAATAACACGCAGCATCCTTTTATAGTTTCTTAGTGTTTACATAGTTTTAAGGCACAACAGCCTTGATTTAACCAATCACACACACCACTAACAGAACACACGATAATCACACAGCATGTTTTTCTAACTGTAACTCAGCTATGCCTCTCCCATGGTCCTTCTCTAGCCGAAGTAACAGGCCTGAGCCATAATTTTACAAAGACAACAAGGCCTTCATTTTATAAGGTTTTACCTAAATGCCACATGCGATGCCTTAGTAAAAAGTGGTGGGGAATATCAGCATTGCCCTGTACAAAACAAACTGGTGCCAGTGCTGGAGCTTGGTCTGAGGCAAGGACAGCTGTTGCATGGGACTCCCTTTCCAGCTTTCAGCAATTCACTGTTTCAAACTCTCTCCCATTTGGAATGGTGGTGCTGGGTTTTTCACCCGCTCACTGGCAGGGGCTCCTCATGCTGGGCAGAGTGGGGGCACTCCTTTGCTGCAGCTTTGCTGCCCAGGTTAGAGGGTGTGGTGGTTTGAAGAGACTGAGTTGATGGACAAAGTTTTAGACAGAGGGTAAAGTGCTGATCCTCCAAGGCAGCACTACTTTGTAAAACACACCTTGCTGAGTGGAGCAGGTGGGAATCTCCACCAGGGTGTGCTGATGCTGCGCGTGTGGCTTTACCTTCCTGGGCTTTCAGTTCAGCTCCCCACTCGCTTTGGTCTGAAATTTGCATGGGGGTTTTTTTATGACAGGGGCTCGTCTTGTACAAAGCCTCAGCTCTGAGCATTCCAAGCAGTACCAAATCCTTGCTGCTTTGTGCTCTGGAATATTTATAATTCAAAGATATGGGTAAGAAGTCCCCGACTGGAAACAAAGGGATTTTGTGCCTTGGAAACTCAGATCATGAACTGTTGACAAGATTCATTTATGTGTTTCATGTCTGTTCACACTCTATCTGACAATAACACATGTATTAGTTCTTAATGGGTTTTCCAGTGCTTCTGGCAGTGAATGACAACTGGCAACACATTCACCCCACCCTCAGTTTAGGGGAAGAAAGAAAATATAAGCCTAACTCAGATACTACTGTGTACCAAATGATATTACTAAATAATAAAGTCATCATACTGCTGTAATTTATCCCCAAGGCTAACAGGCACTTCTCTGCATTACACACTTCTGTGCTCATTTTTAAAGCTATCATTGTTCTAATGTACAAAAGTACTTGAGTCTCTTGCTGGGATTTGAAGAGGATGGCATGTTCTGAAGCTCTTGCCTGTTTAGATGCTGAAGTATTAGTGATGCCTTTGCCTTGCAGATGTAAGTTGCTACTTCATGGTGACTGTTTCCTTCTCAGCGGCTTTTTTCTCTGTGGGTGTTTTTTTTCAGAGTAATACTTCCATTCAACTCTCATTTAAAACCAAATCACACAGTTAATTATCAGAGAACCCAGTCCACTGTGTCAGCTAAAGGATCATGAAACAGTGGCATATTTTCCCTCTGCTGCCTCATTGATGGTTTCCAAGACTGCATTATATAATGTGGTAAATTAGAGAAGTTATAACTAAATGCTGCATGATGCAGTGTGAGGGAAAAATCCTTACATGCTGTAACTCTTCTCAAGGAAGGATCCTCAAATATTATTTGCATCTCAGAAGAGTTAAGATGGCTCAGCTGGGACAGAGCTGACCTACCTCAACCAGGAAGAATAATATTCTTTCACTTCTAGAGTTTCTAATTACATATTATATTTGAATTAATTACATGGAAACATAACTAGGGATGTGACACTAGTCTGCAGATTTCACATTAACTATACCCAATGTACATTAGAAAAAAAAATTGTAAAAAAAGGCTTTATTGAACACAGTTTGACATAATGCAGTAGTCATTGCAAATTTTCTGTGGGAGTGGTGATCAGGAAAGCAAACAGCAAAATCATCTCCACTGCTATAAACAATTAACACTGTGCCCTCATGAAGTGCTAAATATATCACACAGCTTTTAGTTGTGGAGAGTCTTTTTATGCTAATGAGTTGGTTTGACAGAAAGTTTTGGGGTTTGATTTCAAAGACAAAAATGAAAGTTTATTAAAGGGTTTGATTTCTAAGCTCTTGCAAGTATCTGGGATAATAGGAAGTAGGGAGCAGAGATAGTGTTTAATGCATTGTGATATTAGGCACTGGTAAGTGTTCAGAAAATACTTCCAAGAAGCTGCTGCAACTTTTGCATTTTTTTTCCAAGCCTAAAATTTTTCAAGTTCTTGATTGATAATAGAAGTGAGGAGTGGCTTCTCTGCTCTCTTGGTTCAGCAAAGACAGTTCAGCTGGGGAAAATAGTGAACTGGAGTCTCCTTTGGCCTGTGCATCAAAGGCTCTCCAGTGTGAGATGTAGTTGTAAGGTTCTGGTCAGGGTCATTATCTTTGATAGGATTTATCCTGGATATTCCTCAGTTTTGTAGGCACTTGTAAAATAATTAGACATGATTACACTGATAACTCGTGAGCACAGCCTGCTTGAGGCCACATTGATCTGTAGGGCACAGTTGAGGTCTCTGCTTGCTAAATGAAGAGTAAAAGGGGCACCTACAGTATTCAACTTCGAATTTTAAACCTGCAAACCCAGATGTTTTATGATGGCATCTAGTTTTAGCTTTTTTTTTTTTTAAGTCATAGCTTTTTTTTTTTTTAAGTCAGTTAGTTAGGTAAAGTCCCATGACTCTTCAACAAAGTGGTAGAATATATTTTTCTCTATAACTGCATATTAGTAGGAAGCGGGAGACAAAGAGCATAAAAGATACAGGAAGTGTCTTTCTGTTGGAATCTGCCTGGAATAGTCAGCAATTAATAATGCTGCATCATTCAGACATAACCTTTCCACATCCTGCCTGGACATGCTCTCTAATTTTAGAACACGTTACTCATTATACATAGTAGGTCAGAGGATAATGTTACACTCTAAATCAGCTGCTTCTCTCATCTTTCCAAACCTTTAATGCCTTCTTTCACACAGAAATGCAGTTGTCAGCCGTTCAGTGTCACAATTTGCAGCAACAGGATGAGCAGTATCTTTTCACCCTTTTTGCTTGTAATCATGAAAGAAGAAATATCCGTTTCCATTATTTTTCCAATCCAACTGGATTACTACACCCAGTGAGAAGTGAGGGATGTATGTTGGGACCTCATTAGAACTACTTGCCACTACCGCCACCAACTGCACATTTCTCAGCACCAGCTTCTTAAGGGACAGAGTTTCATTAGCAGCTTTCATCTGTGGATCTTTAAGAGGTTTAATTACTTAGTAATAGTTGTGCATTAAATTAATGGGTTAACCCATATGATATTCCTTTGTGGAAGACCCAAAACATTGTTTAATCTTAGATAAGGAGAAAAGCTGTCACAGAAATTAACACTTATCTCACAAAGCACGTGTGATAAACTGGGATCTGGGCACTTCGCATGACTGACCTGATTTTCATGGGTGTTGCATATGTGAAATCTAAATTGCCTGTCTGATTTAATGACTTGGGGAAGGCTGTTGTAAATGATTTGCCCACAGCTGCTCGATGACCCTGATCATTTAACTCTCAGTCCCTTGCCTTAATGATACAGCATGCTTCGCTCTAATGGGAAAAAAATATGATTTTCATTGCCATTAAGACATTTCTGTCACATGGGAAAGAATCCAGCAGTTCTCTTCATAGAAGAGGATCCAGCAATATATGGATAAAAAAATCTGCTATACTATGCTACATTGGTGAAAATTAATAAAAATAGGGAATAAATATAGTGTAAATTTTAAAAAGTATGGCTTTTCAACACCAGAAAACACATTGTTGGAAGAGAATGAGCCAAATGAGAGGAAAAGGACCTGCTTTTCCCAGTCTTTCTCAGCTAAAATAGAGGTGAATTTGGCAGAAGTTGTTCCAGTAAAATCTGCTTTGGAATAAAAGCACTGCCACTGAAGCTGATGAAAAAACCCTCATATTTTTTCCAGAGCTAATGAAAAACCCTTTTACTTAAGTCAATGTGCCCTCTATTTTATCTGAAGTTTTTGCACTACTTTATCTGCTGCTTTCCCACTTTTTTTTTTCTTTTTTTTTT
>VWZT01011616.1:340275-352065 GCA_013397055.1 Pachycephala philippinensis
CTTCTTTTTCTTCTTCTTTCCCCCTTTTTTTTTTTCTTTTTTTTTTTTTTTCTTTCTTTTCTGTAAAAGAAAGGGTTGACAAACAGCTGCACCTATCAGATCTTGAGTATACAGCAGATGGCACAGAGAAACGTGGCTGATACTGGTGGTGGTATCAACCCCGGGCAGCTCCCTCTGTTAATTATTAGGCCTGGCTTACAGGAGAAAGTCTCCTACCATATCTTGTGAGAGGCCTTTCCAGTAATAGATAATGAATTAACTAGAGGGAGGTTAACAAAACAGTACACATCAGCACATAAACCTCTTCCATTAAGCACTAACTGCATGAATTGCCCCCCTCTCTTTTTTCTTTTAGAGATAAGAATAGATTCATTAAAGTAGTTCTAAATATTTTATCACCTTTAATGTACTCGTACAGACAAGACTTTGCAATGCAGCCTCAGACATAATTCCTAAATGAGCTCTCTCCTTCATAAAAACTCTCATTAATCTGTCTAAAAGAAGATGTGTGTCTGTCTGCTCAATACAACCACTGTCAAACCTGTGACATGTTGGTTTAAGTGTAATAAAATAAAGCAGCCTAAACTCTGTAGATAAAAACGTTAATGACAGAATTATAATTCCTGAAGCTGATGGAACACTTGCCTTGTTTTCTGTGGAGAAATAAGATTCTTGGGGTTTCGGAGCAATGAGTGACTCTCATAATTAAGATGAGTGGTCATGGAGTGCACTCATTGTTCTTCTGAAAGAGAGGGAAATTCTCCCCCCAGGTAGTGGAAAACTGGACTTTATTAAAACCATTCTGAATTTTCTTCTAACTCCAAGGATGTAACTGATGAGCCATTCTCTTTGGCATGCCTAATCACTGCTTAGATTACAGGTGTTACCTTGAGAACTGAAAATTATCTTCACTTTGTGACAGAATTTGTCACATTGTGACATCTTACGGTACAAAGCATTCCTAGTAGGGTTGGTTGCATCTTCTGCCCTGTTTTGTGACCCACACGAGGATGCCACACAGAGAGACCTTTTTCAAAGGCTCCTAATCATTCACTTTGGGACAGTAATGTGGTATCAAGACTTGTCTTTGTGGCGCAACAGAACACTTTGCAAAAATCCAAGACGTTTCAGGCAGAATGGAGAACATTCCCAAAGTGCAATACAACAGCCAAATGAAAAAGCAGCTTGTCTTTCTGGAGAAGGGGTAGGCAGGCATGTGAAGAGAATTATATGGACAGATAGAAGTGTGCTAGGTAGAAATATTGATTTTAATGAAAAAAAAAATTGTCTTGGAAGAAGAGTGGAAGCAGAGAATGTGACCCTGGGACTGAAATGTTCATCTGTGTCAGGTACCTGCACATGGAATCATAGCATCCTCTGTCTCCAGGTTGTTGTGGATAAAGAAGTAAACATTTAAATGCTGTGAGGAGCTGTCCCTTTATAGACTCTGTTCAGACTCTCTTTAGTGTCCCATTATAAATCTTTATGTGAAGGGCAGTGAAGGAAGGAAAGGTTTTCCTGATTCATGGTGGAATCTCCAAGTATTTAATGTTTCAAGGATGGATCTTACCCTCTCCTGGTGTAGAGATTTTGCCCTGAGGGGCAGAACAGCTGATACTAGCAAAGTTCCTATGGCTTAAGTAAAAAAACCAAAGCAATGGAATAATTAAGCTGGATTTCCTGTTGGCACTCCATGCATGGCCAGCTACAGGCAGACCTGGAGGAGGACACGTAGGTTGCTGCTGCAATATGTAAGATGTGGTGTATGGCACTGGGAGATCTGTGATCTTTGGAATACTCCTGAGGGCAGGTTGTACATGGTTAGTGAGCAGTGGAAGAAGCAGGATGCTTAATTATAATTTGAAAAAAAAAGCTTTGTTGTTTTACTGCAAGTTTGTAACTTTACATAATTCCCTTCTCATGTACAATTCTAAGGCAAACAGAGGAGTGTGGTATTGCACAGAACATGCATTTTATTTCCCTGTCTTGTTGGATAAGGGCTTGAGCTGGTGCTTTTGTACAGGACCAAGCTCTGTTTCCTACAGTCCTTTATTCTGGACTTCCTGAGTTTGCACAAGGTTTACAAATAAATAAAAGGTGTAGCATACCTGAGTGCAGTGGTGATGGAGCACAGTAGATGTAAGTGTACGTACATCAGTGCCTGATGCTCCCTGAATAACAAAGAATCCAAGATGGTTTTTGAAAGGCTAAGTATAGATATTTTTAGAATATCTAGTTTATACATAAATATTAATAGTTCCACTAAACAAACCATTAAAAACACTTTAAATGCATTAAGATATCTTATTGAAAAGCCATTCCCACCATCAATATCTTTGTGCTGGTTGTGCTTTAGTACTAAGTCAAACAAGGACCGTTGTGAGGGAGAAGGACTTGTCACTTGGGAGAGTGTGGAGTGTGATGTTTGAAACATGAAGGAATTTAAGTGATTTCCGAAACAGAGGAAATTGGGGAAAAAAATCAATGTGATAACAGCATAGTGTGGAATAGACAAACATTTTTCTTGTTGCACTTTGCTTTGACATTCACACAGTGATACCTCCAGAATATTTAAGAATCATTTGAAAGAACTAGCAGTAACTTTGTCCACATGAAGCTTGCCAGGTTGTTTCTTTGACTTGTTCTAAGTGAAAGCCTCTCCAGGGATCCCACACCTGGGAATTCTTGCAGGACATCTGGATTCAGACAGATCATAGGATGTTTTTTAAGGGTACAGCCAGGTTTCTCATAGGAAATCTGGAAAATCCCAATCTGGCAGGTGACAAGTGCACATCTGGTCTGGTTGTGTCTGTAAAGGCCAAACTAAGCTGGACACTTCGCTGCCCCAACCCCACAGTGGCAAGAGTTTCTCACTCGGACAGGTAGGAAATGCATCAGAGCTATTTCTGTGAGCTCGAATTAAATCAAAATCCTCAATACAGGGAAAAAAAAAAAAAAGAAAAAAAAAAGGGTTTATTCTTAGAACTGTATTTCAAGAAAAAATAAACATTAAAAATAGGAAAAGGGCCTGGAAACTTCAGGTTATTCTGTGTTAAAACACATTACAAACAGTATAACTTTTTTTTAGGACGTTTTAACCTTTTTTTATCTTTAGGTTATAATACCAATACTATCTATTTCCTATGTATTATATATATAGTATATATTATATGGGATATATTTTGTGTTATAATACCAAATATAAGATTAAAAAATCCTCTGCTTGGAGCAAAACAAATTGTCTTCAGCTAAATGTGTTTCCCTTATGGTGTTTATAATGCTTTCTTTCAGAATCAGAGCAAAACCGTATTTTAAATTCTCAGAATCTCAGTCAAGTGGAATTCTTCTTCTGCAAACATCTCTGAGNAAATATGAGTAGCACTTGGAGAGGAAGATGGGTTGCATCTCCTAAGGTAATTGTGAGTAACGCAGAGGTACTTCTCCAGAAAAAAAAAAAAAAGTTTACTGCTGCCAGCAATTGAAAACTCTTAACCAAAGTCTGAGGCTTTTAAAAAATCTTTGTATTGATTTGGAACTTCTATATTTTTTTGGTTTATCTCTGAATGTCATTCAAAAAATAATTGTTGCAAATGTTTAGCAGAAGTGGCTGTTTCAGTGGTGCATTTGAGACTGAGTAATTTCACTGTTTCAGACAAAATGATGTGTACTGAAGTGGCTGCTACGTTTGTGAGACAGTGAAAGCTCTTTTCTTCATAAATTATGAGTAAGCTGGGGATGAAGTTATGCACCAGGAGAATGTCTGCTCCTTAAATGCCTTTTTTCCATAGGTTTGTATTGATGAGTTTATAGAGCTGAACACAGATATTTTTGTCCTAGTTGGAGGAAAATGGGAAGAAATGCCAAATAACTTTTTTCATCTTTTCAAACTTTAAATTTAATTTTTTTAAAAACAAAACTTTGAATGTCAGTTACTTGTGATATTTTTATAATGAAGTGGTTTGAAAAGCTTACAATATTACAAAAAGAAACTTTATTTTGAGCAGATAGTTTAAGTGGTTGTTGTTTAGTTTCCTTCAATTTTACACCTGAGCAAGTACATGGTACCAAGTGGAAGCCAATCTGAACTCTTTCGGTTTGTTTAATGTAGCAAAAAGATAAAATAAAATAGAAAATGAAAATAACTTGATTAAAAATTTTCCCTTGCACCTGGAAGTTGGACAGGACAGCAGCACACATTTCCCTTCTCAGGATTACTCTTTCCCTGTAAAAATTTACATATCTAGTGCAGAAATTAGTAACGCCCAAGAGAAGTAACTTGAGGAGCTGGATTAAATCTCTGGTTTGGTGCAAGGACAGAGTAGATTTGGAGAGGAAAGGCAGCAGCAGCTCTGAGGAGGCGTTAATGTGTTAGGCTTGTGACTGGAGCCATCAAGAACGTGGAGTTTACAGAGTGATCCCTTTTCCACAGGCTTGGTAAATGGGAACCAGGAGCCCCTGTCAGCCAAGTAGGCTGAAGTCTGCTTTATAATCCTGTAGCAGGCCACAGAAGACATCCTTTTTTTAAAGGATTTCTTGAGGAAGGAGTCCAAAGTGCATCCTTTCCTGCTTGGCTGTGTTTCTTACAGCCACAGCCAGAGGTTACTGCAGCCAGAAGTGTCACTGAAGTGACTTCTGGGGGATATTCCCCCACTGGATCCCATAGCAGCTGGCAATAAAAAACCCCAAACCTCTGATGCACTGGGCAACCCAAGCCATTAACTCCTACAAACCACAGGAACTTTTTGAAGTTGCCCTCAAAGACGATCAGTGAACCAGGGAAGGATTTAATGGATCAGGGAGGAGATAAGCAGAGATTCCACTGACACCCAGAGCCTCCTGAAACAGCAGCCCTGATAGGAACTGTGTTAGCAGACCTCCATATCCCCACCTTATGACCTCTCAATGGCTCACAGGAAAAACTCAGGCCTCCCTGATGCTGCTTCAGAGCATTGCTTTGCTGTTGCAGCAAATCTTTGCAAGATTTCCTCAAGAGTGAGAACAAGGTATATTTTCCCCCTCATTCTTGCCAAAGCAATAATGAAATACCTTCAACAGGTTGTCTCACTAGTGAATCTTGAATAGAGAATTCCACTTTCCTGATCCCTGCCTTACAAAGCTAATTTCCTTCAGGGATGAATGGGTTTGTACAGGAATTCATCATTTTCTCTCTTCACAAAAAAAAAAATGCAAACACAGAGGAAAATTCATTCTCTGGGGATTTTTGAAGAACAGAATTCCTACTGCTTGAAATCTTTATCAGACCTTCTCATTAGATGGCTCAATCTACTGCAGAAAGATCTTTAAGCAGCTGCTGCACAGACTGAGGGAGCTCTTCGTTACAGGATTTCACACCCTTTGCTTAATCATGTCTCGTAATGAGTGCTTAATGATGGAAGAGGGAAGCAGAGAGGCATTCATATTCTATTTCCTCTTTGAAATAGTTTCACCTGACCTTTCCTAAATGACCCTCAGATTAAGTTCCTAATAACTTCTAATTAACACTTTCCACATGCTGCTCTACATAGGAAATCTGCTGTCTCACTCCTTTCCAATACCCAGAAATTATTGTATTCAGCCACAATTGTGACATGATCTTGACATCAGCAGTGTCTGTGAGGACATCCCAAATTTACTTTTTTTAAAGATGTGCAATACAAGTGCAAAATACAACTCTAGAAAAAATGAATTCATAAATTGTTGTTAGATGTGCAAAGTGTATTTAAAATATTATTTTCTATGACAGACTAATTTTTAGCAGATTTTTGTTGGAGAGTATTAAAGGTTATTATGAATGAGTCACGCTGAAAAATCTGTAGAGATAAATTTCATGCTGTCTTTCATAATCACTGCATGTTGAGTTTAAAAAGTGCATTTTTTACATTGGCCAAGCCTTTATCAGTAGTAATGTTGTTTATTGTACAATCATAATCGTAATTTTGTGTGGATTTTACATCTAAAAGTAGGTAACTGGAATAGCAAATTTCTTTTTCAAGATTTAAGGAAGAGATAGTTATATCTGGATATAAAATCGGCTTTTCCGTAAAATTATTCTATGTGAGTGCAAGCATTCCCTTTATTAACAGGCAAATCTATGATTTCATCTACTCTGACTTTCAGCTATTTCTGATGAATCTTTTATTCTAGAATCCATTATATATGTAGGTAGTGGAGGACTGAGATGTAGTGATAGATCATTTTCCTGAGGTTCGAGCAGCAATGACATGCAAAAGCCCTCTGAGCACAAACTGAGGGTTTGGACAAAAAAAAAAATGCAAGTAGAATTAATAAATTTGGAAGTGTGAGCTGTGAGAAAATGACACTCATAAAATGTGAATGGAGAAGGACTTAGAAGTGGAATTCTGAGCATGGTGAGAGATTTTACAGAAATTCCTTCCTACAGTTCAGGCATTAGGAGATTATAGTGTGTGACACAAAAAGCTGGCAAGTTTGATGGCTTTGTGGTATTTTTTAATAAATGGTGTTACAAAATGGAACCGCTACAGTTCAGAGACAGTTACAGTCTCATTAATTCATTAATTCACCAAAACACTAAAATTTCCTTATGGAATTACCAAGTGACCTACTACTGAGATGTTTCTCCATGTGATAAAAATACTTTAGAATTTTCTTTACATTTATTTTAGAACTGACTTCACAGTTCTTACCTAAATGCAGCACTACTTTGAGATTTCAGAGACCCCCAGTGCTCACACCACCAGTAACATCTATAGCTCATTCGAGTAAGAATGACAATGCTCAAATGCTTCCTTTTCTATTACAAAATAATGAATATTTTAACAGTGCTCTGAAGTGTGTGTGCCAGGAGGATCACAATTCAGCAGGAAGCTGGTGTGTTCCCTGCATGGCAGTAATGAACAGATGGCAGACCCTGCAACAAAGTGCTGACTTCAGACTTTGATCAAACAACTCCTTTCCACCACTTGTCAATTGCTGGGATTTTTTGAATCGTGATCAAGATGCATCAGGAGCTGAGTGGAGTCATTTAAACCATAGACTAAGGCAAGTGTGAATTACTTCCTTGTTCTGTGTTCTGTATTGTCACTTCTTTTCTGAAAGTGAGGAATTAATCTGTTGGAAGTCATGACTGGAGTAGGAGGGAGCTGTGCATCCAGGCAAGAAAATACCTTTTTATGCGTGTATTCAGGAACTCAGTGATTTAAAATACACAACTCTCACATGGGCTCACACTGAAGTGATTGTCCAGGACAAGTTCTGAGTGTATTTCAGACTTCCTGTTCTATCCCAAAGATCCTATTTATGTTTTCTCATCCCAGGAGTATTCAAGCACAAGTTGGTAGGTTGTTCACTTTTTCCAGTGCCACCAGTCTCTGTAAAATTTTATGTCATTGCAACAAAATTGTCTCATTTGGATTGGATATCTTCTCTGCCTTTTCTGGGATTAGAAATTATTCATTCTGGAAGAAGTTGTTCTGTGTCTCTTGTGCTACCTACAACAAAGGTTCCATTCTCACAACTTCCCAGAGGATGTCTGGTTCTTCCTGCTTTATTTCACATGCAGCACACAGAGAAAACGTGACTATTTTTGCCTTTGTGGCACTACCACTGCAGTTTTTATAAGTCTGCGCTGCCTTGGCTTACTTTATCAAGTACCTACATACAGTACACTAATTTTTATTTCTCTTTTTTCTACACACAATGATTTGTTAGCTAAGTATTAATTGTTTAGCAGGTTTTTAGTTCTACTGCTTCTGATTATTGTAGCGTCACATTTCATGGAGCTTCAGATGGAACCCTTTGAGCAATGAGATGTGGTTTAATGTCTGTCCTGTTAGAAAATCTAAAGAGCTTGACATTCCAGTCCCATTTTGAAGGCAGTATAAGGTAAACTGGTGCACTCTCTTTGATTCTTGAAGTCTAGGGATTAAAAATCTATGTAATTCTGCTGGGATACACATACATGGGCCCATGGGAAGAGGAACAGATACTCTTTCTAGAGGAGGATTCTTCCTCAAATTTGACGACAGATAAGTTATGATAACACCTCCAAATGTCAAAACACCTATGGAAGTTATGAAAGAACTCAAATGTCTTCAAAGCGATTCTGATAATCTTTTTTAAATATCAGCAAAATCCACTTCTCTCTAGCTGTGTTTTGGGAATGGTTCATTAAATGCCAATGTGTACCTGTTAAGAGGATCTACCAGAAATACTGTTGTGGAAATATTCACAAAATCCACTTGCTGGGCAGAAATCTTAATAGTGGGATTGTCTTTAGGTTTGACTAGATTGGTCGTTATAAACAAATTCAGTTCCAAATAACAATGAAAATTTCCAAATTTTCATTTAAAGCTGTTCATCCTTTGTTGCTCAAGTAGGTAATTTGCAAAATCAAATCCCAAGCATCAGGTTAAAGAAAAAAGATATTTCTGAATCTGACTCACAGACAGAAAATCTGTGACCTTTGAAGTCTTCAATTACTTCCTAGAACCTGAATTTTCACCTCTGAATTTCTTTACTGAGCTTACTAAAGAACTTAGAGCAATCCCTCAGCTAAAGGTCATGGTGTTGTGTGGTGTTACCTGGGGTTTTATTATTTCCTCATAAACTATGACATTTATAAAATGTCAGCAGCTGAAGAAATCAGGGCTATATGAACATGGAGGAAGAGTTTAAAAAAAAAAACTTGTTTACTTTGGCAATTCCATCAGTGGTGGTTCAGAGTTATGAATGTAATCAAATAATATTGTTTACAGATATTATTAATTACTGTCCTGGCTTGCCGGACGTTCGTGTTGGTACACTTAGGAATAAAAATTGAGTCATATCATACTTTATTTAATAGAGTGATTGTGCTGTTTTCAGTGACCATAGAAAGCTCTCTCCTGTCCAAACTAACAGTTTACATCAAAAAAAAAGTTAAAGTTGCCATTCCACTTTCTCATCCCAGCCAGGGGTGTTCCACACTCGGGTAACTCATTAGGAGAAAAGCAGATCTTTCTCATATTCAGATAAGTCAGTGATTATTTGGGGGTAAAAGGGTGATAGTCATAGTGACAGATATAAGTAATGACGATAGCAGGAGGCAGTATGTGAGATGATAAAAAAGGGACAGCAGAGGAGCAGAGTGAGCAACACCCCTGGCTGCAGCGAGCTGCTTTCTCTTCTTCCCTCTGTCATCTGCTCCTGTGGTGCTCTCACCCTGCTGCCCCTTCAGCCTTGATTGCCCATGACTCTCCATCCTAAATGCCAGTTTGTGTTTCTGTGAGGTGAAACAAAACCCTCCTGTGCTAATCTCTATGTACAGGCATGAAGTGATCACACACTGTGGTACCAGTGAGGCACTGGGTGCTTGAGACCAAATCCACCAGTATAAAGTGATGGCAATCCTTTTTTCTTCAGTTTTATTTATTTATTGTTTATTTTGATTTACAGCAAGATTGGGATCGGCTCAGGTTATTAGCCTGTAACTGGTTTTCCTACTTCAACATAGTTAATTTACACTAATGCTTGATTGCCTATCCTCTAACCCCTACTGAATATAGATAAATACCTACTGAAATCAGAGGGATAGAGAAAAAAAATCTCTATTTTTCTTTCTACATTTTATAATCAGTGTTTAGTCATTGCAGCGAGTCAGGGAAAGGAACAGCAGCTGCTACATCCATACTCCTTATTTCTGGATTCTAGCTAGATGCTAGCTCTGCATGCCTGGAGCAAGGCAGGAGCATAAAAGGTTTTGGTTAGAACCAGGCAGAGGCCTGGGCACAGCTGAGGGGAAGCTCCTGACAAGAAAAATTTACATCTCCTCGAAACTATTGATTTTCATGTTCTTCTGTTGGAGTTACAAGTGAAATCCTGCAGCCCTGCTGAGAGCAGGTACACACCTTCCCTCAGGTGTGCTACAAGTCAGGCGGGAGGAGACACAGTCCTGGGGCATTTGATCGAAATTTTGGAAAGAGATTTGTAATCTGATTGAGAATCAAGAGTTTTTAGTGGCCTTTACCAAAGGCAGAAGCTGATTGGAGATTAGAAGACAGAGTGGATAAAAAAGGTGGAAAGGGGACGAAAAGGTAGCTGATAGTAGGAGTGGAGAAGTAATTGAAAATTAGAGAAGTGAAAATAGGGGGTTACAGGTGTCCCACAGGGCATGTGTGGCAAATGTGTGACAATGATTCAGCTGGTAGAGATGGCAGTCAAACAAACAACTGGGATGAGGCTTGCTGGAGCACCTGGAGTCCCTTTGATGCCTTAAGTTTTAGCTTTTATATTTTTCAAATTCTGTATTCCCAGTGTGTAACTCTGCAGTGTCCTGTAGCCTGTGAGCTGCTGCTCTCTCATGCTGAGACAGACAGAACAAAGCCTCTCCAGGCTGCTCTCCAAGGACACCCAGCCCGGCCTAGGCCCAAAATGTGTAACCCAGCATCCTGAGAAGGGGGGCAAGCTGAGGGGAAATTACATCATTAGCTAAAGTTTAATTGGTGAAATTGGGTTGAGATGCAAATGGACCAAAGCTATAAAAGTGTGAAGAACTCGTGACTCGGGGTCCATCTTGGGTGTAGCCTTTGGCCTGCCCAGGGTGTGCCTCTGAAGGCCTTTCAAATAAATATCCACCTTTATTCCCTTACTCCTGTCTGGTCTCTGTTTCTAGGTTGGCCACTTTAGGCATCACCTTTGGCACAGAGGATTTGGTGGACTGGGGAATATCACCCATTGTGACTGGGGCCCAGTTCTCACAAAATGACAGACAGTGAGTCAGGGTTGATGTCACAGTTAGAGCTGAAAATCCCAAGGAGATGTGATACATCTTCAAACAAAACTTTTCTTTAATACATAGGGTTCTTTTGTCACCTACAATAATAACTAGAAAAAAATTGGACCTTAGGCTTATCCTCCTGTAAAGTTTTGCTGAGTGGCTTGTTACTTGAATTCCAAAACATTTTTCTGGTCACATGTGTTTATCATGCAAAATATATGAGCAGGTTCCTTCTGCTCTCCCCCTCCCCCCACAAATTATCATAGGGATCAACAAAACAAAAACCCCTCGTAACTTACCTATTTTCAGTTCAAATCAGACCTGCACCTTACACACAGCAGTGTAACTGATACTTCCGTTACATCAATGCAAATTAACGTCTCTGTAGACATTCTTGTTTATTTCTGGGTATTGCTATGTTATATGTAATTAAAGTGTTATTTGACATTAAATAAAAGGTGGAAAATACATTTTAACATTTTAGAGCATTGATCAGTTTGTAACTAACTGCAGACTTTCTGTTACAGTACAAATAATAAGCATAAATAATGTGTTAATTATGAGATCGCAATGGAACAGAAAGCTGACCATAACCAGAGGAAGCAGCCATGAGTAAGGCATCAGTGGAGAGAGGGCTGGGAAGGGATGGGACCTGTTTCAAAAAATATCATAGATACATTCGTCCATATCCAGACTTGTTCTCTTGACTCCTCTTACTGTCAGTGGAGAGAAGCATGGCAGAGATTTACTCTTTTTTTCTAGAATTGGTATCTAAACTAGGATGCTCTTTGTCTTTTTAAAATGTGTTGATTATTCTATTTGCCCGCTAAAATTGATAACTTGCATTGAGAAGCTGATGCAGGTGTGTGGTTCCTGAAAAGACACATGAACCAGAATAAAACAGACTCAGTTATCTGTTGACAGTGAAAGGCAACTAAACATCCTTCAGGAAACATGGGCTTCATTTTCTTCACACTTTGCTGATTCAACAGACTTGTGGCTGCCCCATAAATTGCATTTTATGGCTTTCAGCACTTTGGATTTTTTTTTTTTTT
>VWZT01011617.1:273-10505 GCA_013397055.1 Pachycephala philippinensis
AAATCTCTTACTCAAGTGTTTTGAAGCAAGTTCTGGAGTTATGACCCTCATACAGGCAATAAGGCAAAAATGTCTTCTTGTTCTATTCCTTTCACCAGGAACCAGGTTAAAACTTAGTAAATTTTGGTTCAGAGTAGTACAGTCAATAATGGAGATTGAAAGTCAAAAAGATGTTTAAAGGCAACTGTATTCATCCTATTGAAGTGTGAGTGAGAAAGACTGGGCTGAAATCCACTGAAAACTGCTGGAGAAGAAAATGGTACTCCATGGAATCTGACAATATTTTCTCCAAACTACCAATTTCATCTACTGTCTGTAAAGGATGACATGTCTTGCAATTTAGCTGGACTAGCTGCTAACTTTTATTGCAAGCTAAGAGCTAGGCAGGATTTTATTGCAACAATAGTTTGTAAATTCACAAAAAAAATGTGTAACTTTTGTGTGCAACACAAAGTTTCCTTGGGGGGGAAAAAAAAAAGAACGAGACCTAAAACCCAGAAGTCCACAGCTAGAAAAAGCAGTATTTCGTCTATCTGCCTACAGGGCCTGAAAATAATACAGCATAAGATGCCCCCTCCAGAAGCTTTCTCCTGTGCTTTCTCCACAACACAGAGCAACACTGGTTGTTAGGTGAAACCTAGTCATTTGAACATATTGGGTAAGGACCCATCTTTCTAATCCAATCAGATCAAGAGGTAATCTGGAGTCCTTTCAACATAAGCGAGAACCTCAGTTACACCGCGGAAGAATTTGGTCCCATCATCTCATGGTTTGGGTGTAGACCACTTACGGCTTGATACACTACATATGTTTTAATCACATTTGATTTATACATAAGATGTAATTCTACCAGTGTAGTCACCTGCTCCAGTGCATTGTAAATTGGCTATGATGCACTTAGCTGAATAGCAAAAGTACAGTAAATAATTTAATAATTATGGTTTTTAAATTATATGCAGTAGTTACTTGATAGCTATTTTTATTTTTTTAGTTTTTCAGATTCTAAGCAGTATGCAGGCACTAAAAATACCATGACAATTTTATGCTTCATTTACAAAATGGTGGAAGTTGCCTAGTGTTCAGATGTAGTGCACAAATACAAAATATGGTCTTTATGATAAACTGTCCTGTAGCTACTGCCATATCATAATCCTGGGGCAGGAATCTAATTACTGCAGGGCATTAAAAGATCAACTGCTGACAATCAGCTGTCTTGGAGAATCACTCTTAATAATAATTTTTTCTGAAGACTAATTTCTTCCTGTTGGAAAAAAACTCCAGTAAATATTTCTGATCCTAACATGTTTTGCAGTGTCCTCCATACTGATGATGTAGACATCAGATTAGCTAATTTTTAGTACAACTAAATACAGTATAGAAAGATACCAAAGTATTATTATAAATTTACATTTATATATACATTTACATTTGCCATTTTGAAGGATAGTTGGAAGGAAGAACTAAATTTCTTTATGACATTGCATAGCTAAGACATTAACTTTCCAAACATGTAAGAGAAGAGGAATATATTTCAGCCAGGTTGTGGTTTAGTGAAAGCATTCCAGAGAAACAGAAGATAACAGGAGGAAAATCATCCCAGAACAGACAAAACTGAGCTTAGCCCTTGCTCTCTGCTGACTTCTCTTTGTCAAGATTTTGTTCTGCCTTGCAGAGAGAAAATCTTTAAATGTGAGCCACTGTTTTACATCTTAAACTTTTCCAGGGAAACTGAAGACTTTCTCATTTTCCTATGCCATATATAGGCCATGGATTGAATTTTGACTCAAAAGCTGTACTTTCAGTGCTCATGCAGGTTTGTGCTAAATGTGCATTCAAGCTTTAGGCAGCTCATATTTTGCTAACTAAGCAGATCTCTTGTTCCTTAAATGCCCTCTTTAGCTCGGATGCAGCACAGAAACCTGACAATCACGTAGCTTGCCTAAGACTTTCCTTCGTGAGGGAAGCTGGGAGCAGAAATACTCTGGTAGAGCTTTGTGCCCTTGCCTTATGCACTCTCCCTTCTGTGCAGTAACAGATGATGCACACTGGTGCATGTTTTGTAGAGTGCAGCTCTGTGGTGCCACTGGGAGAAGGGAAGCTCTTCACCACAAACAGACCCTGTCCATTCTGCCCCATGTTCACATGCATCAGCATCCAGAGCAATGCATCCTCCCTGCAGCTTAGGGTAGGAAAATATTTACCCAGCTGTGCCTCTGCTGGCCTGTGTGGGACTGACCTGGGTTCGGTTCTGTGGGATCCTCTGGGGAGGATCCTCTGGGGATGTGAATAATATCGTTAGGTGAGGCATGCCTGAGATTTTGGAAGTCTGTCTTGCCTGGGACACCTGAACAATGCCATTTAAAGCAGAAATGTTACAAAACGTTTGCTGAGGGTAGGAACTGCCATGTTAGTTTTCAGCAGAGACAGTCAGGGAAATCCCACTCAAGACTCCTTTGCAATGAATTCAGTACTGTGCTTCTGATCAGGAAAATCTCATGGTGGTTTTGGTGGGGTAGAGCCCAGGTGGAAGCTGTAGAAATGGACCTTTTGTTTCTCAGTGAGGTACATGTCTGCAACCTGTACATGAAAAATTTCAGTTCCTTGGACAGGTAGGGGAAGAATGAAGACAGGCTATATTTATACTTTTATTTGAAATAAATTCAGTTTTGGAAAGAATCAGCCTTTTGAAAAAGTAAGTTTTCTAAAGTTTGAGCATCCATCCTGTTGGTATATGGTGCAAGAACTAGATTTTCCCAGACTTGTAATATGAACTGAGTGAGTGAAAGTTGTGGCAAGTCATGACTCTAAGATTCTACAGATGCTTCAACAGTTTTTAAGGAAAATTGAAAGGTGTATTCACAATAAGGATGCACTCACTGAGGACTGAGATCTGTTAACCTTTGAAAATTAGTGAGAAGCTATATTCTTTGTAAATACAAGAGCACTTCGACTTATTGAATAAATGGGTCTGGGTTCTGAACCCGTGCTACCGTGGGGCAGAATCAGGAAAAATCACAGGCTAAATCCCTGAGCAATATTATAAATTTTATAGCTTGACCTTTGCTTTGTTGCACTAATTATACTACCATTTTTAATTTATAATACAATTTTTTCATTTTGAGATATTAATTAGATAATTCTCTACTCACACAGGATTAAGATATTGCTGAGAAATGGTGACAAAGGCAAAGGCAGGGCTTTGCTGTCAGGCTCTAGGAGCAGGTCTGCAGAACCTGGTTTGTTCCACAGCTTGCTGCCCAGAAGCCTGTGGAAACAGGGCTCAGGATTAATCTGTAGCAGAACCGCATGCTAATGCAAATTATTTCCTCAGGCCATATTTTGCAGGTCATCATGTATCCTCATACACGTATACTCTGTAAGACACACACGTAGAGGAGAAACAGCTTAATTTCTGTGTTCAACAAAAGTGTTAACACAACAAATGAATCTTTCATAAAAGCAATCAAAACAAATGCATTTTTAAAAAGCAAACAAAATATTTTTTAAATGCCATCAAAAGTGCCATTTAAAAATTATTACACCAGTTGTAAGGAGCTAGCTGCTCAACTGGTCGGTCACAGCAAGCATAAAAACTGAACTCTTTCCTTGCTGCTGTGACAGGTGCTGGGTGCCACCAGTCCTCCACAGGGCAGTGCTCCTCAAGATGGGCATAGAGCACTTTTATGTCACAACTCAGCTACGTGTTAGCAGCTGGCTTAGAGGAACCACAGTCCCACATAATCCTGCTGTTTGGTTGTAAAGGTAGCATCTCACAGATCACAGAATATCCTCAGCTGGGAGGGACCCACAAGGATCAAGTCCAACTCTTAACACACTTGTGGCATTGGACCCACAACCCTTCTGTTTAAAGCACCATGTTCTAACCAGCGGAGCAAATCTCAGGGTCCACACACATTCCCTGGGGATTCACACGGATTCATGGAGAGACCCTGTACTTCAGCTTCCTTTCTGCAGTGTCAATTCAAACACCTTCAGTGGACCCTAATTCTAGCCTAGAAAGAAAAGTGCTGGCAGCGGCTTTAAAAGTAAACAGCTGAAGGAGACATTGGATTCTGCTTTTGGATTTTTACCAAACAAACCAACCCACCATTAAAAGTGGAGAAAACCTCTTTATTTATGGTTGTCCATAAATCTCAGGAATCCTGTTTTACACTGCTGTCAGGAAAAAAAAAAATCTAATCCGTTTCAGATGAGTGAAATTCTGAGGGGCTATGCTGGACAAAAGCTATTTTTTAAGGCACATTTTTCTTACTGGTTTGTTTTGGTTTTGGTTGTGGGGTGGTTTTTTTTTGTTTGTTTTTGTTTTTGTTTTTTTTTTTTAAATACATATGAGACCTAAGGGATTAAATTCCCAACTAGTAAAAATCAGCACAGCTCCATTGATCTGAATAGGGCTATGCTGTTTTTTGCCCTGGGGATTAGCCTCACCAAAGGCTTTGTAAGCTTTTTTGAGTTAAAGAGGCAGGCATGTTCTCTGTTTCAGTGCTGAAAGAAAGGGAGAATTGTGAGCACAGGTTAATGTAATCTACAGCTTTAAATGATAAACTACAGGATGTTTGGAGGCTTTAGAGACTAATTGTAAAAATCTGCTACATTGGATGAGAAAACCAGGAAATTACAGCTTCTATGTATATATATCTATACATATATATATTCCACAATTATTCAGTAGGTGGCAGTTAAAAGCTTAGATGAGCTTTGCAGTCGCCATTTAGGCAGTAGCACTAGCAGAGGCTGGAGTCAGTCCGTCCGTAAAAGCAGAAAGAGAGAGGCTGCGATCCAGCCAACAAGAGCATTATCCACGACCCAGGTGCTGGGGAGCAGGCGGGAGGGGAGCGGAGCCGCGGGAGCAGAGGACAGGCTGCAGCCAACACCGGGAGCAAAGGGAAGCTGCAGCCGGTGGAGCTGCAGCCCCCTTGATTAAGACAGGGACTCCTTTCTGGTGGAGGGAGCCCAGGACAGAGCGGGAGAAGAGCTGGTGCAATGACAGGCAGAAACTGAAGAGCATTTGAAGCTTTCTGTTCCTGTACAGGTAAATTTTTTCCATTCTTTTTCTATGCTATCTTGTGCAATAGGCATAGTTTTGCATTGAGATTAGAGGTCTTCATTTTCTTCAGCCAAAATCCACAGTGCTCTCTCGGGCAAAATTTTCTCTGAAGTCGATAGAGTTTTGCATGAGTTACAACTGCAAGATTTGCTCTAAGCTAATATCTTATGTAGAGAACATGGCATGCTGTAAACTGGGGCTAGCAAGGAAGCCAGATGCTGGTCATAGGCATACTGGCCAGTTAACAGTATCATTTTTCTGTGTACTGGGATGCTAGTAATGACCTTTTCTTCAAGCCATCTTTCATTAAAACTCGATGTGCTGAATTTTGCCCTAGTTTATAGCAATGCCACTGCAGCGGCTTAAGGAGAGATTAATTTTTTTGTTGTTTTTTAAATGAAAGCTACATTTTAACTTAACTGTTAGAAGAATACAAAAATGTGGAATCTGAATAAAATAACACACGGTGTTTCTTTCTCTGAGATAGATACAACTTTGCAGCATCCCACTGACAGGCAGGAATTTTATTTTTTTTTAAAGTAGATTGCCTGTCTCCCAACTGAACGAAAGAAAATCAATCATAAAAGACCATTCTCTAGTGCCTGAGAGCTGCTGAATTCAGATTTGATAACACTTTATCTTTTGTTATCTTCCCCATGAAATGTGGGATGCTCCGTATGCTGCACCACTCAGGCACAGAAGGGTGAGCACAGAATGGAGTAACAAAATTGGATGTATTTTAATTTTAAAGAATTTTCTGAATGTCCTGCTTTCATGAGTACCTAGAAGTGAACACGTATATGTCTGTTTATAAATGCACACACATACAGCTATGTAAGCTGTGTACAGTTATGTACACCCCCATACCTTTCAAGGTAAATGAAGCTGATGAAACTGATTGCTGTTGTATCTTTGCCAAGCTTTACAGTTTGCCATTATCTAGAATATTTGCAGGTCTCAACAATTTTAATTCTGCCTCATACGGCTATTTTGGCTTGCCGCCCTCCCCCTCCCTTTTGTAATTTTCTGACTAATGGACTTCAGTTATGCTCAGGAGCTGCTCTCTGGGGTCCATCTGCCCTTACTAAATGCAGTAGTGCCCAATTCATGCAGAATGGGTTTTGTGCCATTGTTCTGGAGCTGTGAAATATGATATTCCTCCAAGCTTCATGCTCTCTCACACATCACACACAACATTTCTGAGGTTCTTGCATGAAGAACTGTACAAACATGGAACAAGTTATAGCACACAGCTGCAAATCAGTGGTCCCATGGATCTGGAGGAATGATTGTGATGTACAGCTGTTTATCCCTGGTAAGAGAGAAGAATGAATTGGTGTAAATGAGCTGTGAATACACTTAGACTGCAAGGTTTCAAACCATTAGAGCAGCAAGGTCCCTAAGTTACATTCTGGTTGAAGTAATACACAGAAAACATTTTAAATACGTTTTAGCTGTAGCCTGATGGAAGGGATTATGCGAAATGGTTGCCTTCAAAGGCAAGGCATTGGATTTGATAATCCAGAAAGTCTCTTTCAGTATTAAATACCATCTTTACTTTTCTCTGGAAGTTGCCTGCACTGAAGAGTCCCTTTGCAAGTGAGTCAAGATCTTTGGAAATACAGTTTTCCACATAACTCACATCTGCCAGATGAAAGCATATATCTGCACTGTGCTGCACTAGTGTTTACACCAGCAGACTCACAAGCCCTGATGAACCTCAGGCTGAATAATATCCCTTTTTCACAGCGCAGAGCAGAGCTCTTTGGAAGTTGATTGGAGTTCAGAGGCTCCTTCTGGCCAAGTGGTCATGATTATATTACACCAGCACTGCAGTCTCTGTAGTACCAATAAAAATAGCGGACTATATGTAAACTGATACTGCTGTTCCTGAAGTCATTACTAGCACTGATTCTAGTTTCCTTTGAGGATCACCTGATAACTTTCTTTTCTGGCTTTCTCTTGTGCTAACCAACACAGCTGCCCATGAGATCCCAGCATCATGTGTGAAAAATCAGACTTAGACTTTCATTGTGACAGAGTATGTGCTATTGCTCCCAAAATTAAATTTTTAAGATAAATGTGCAATAAAAAATATTCTGGTTCAAAGATGCTCCTACAGAAAGACTGCATTCAATTCTATATTCCCTCTTTCTCTCATTCCTTATGTTTATAAATTTATCCTTTTCTTCTTTGTTTTACGGTTTTGATTTATGCACTACATTGGATTGGATCCAATTCACAGTGTTCCTCAGTAACTCCTCTGTAATACATAACAAGCTGCATTTGAATGTTCCATCTCCCACACTTTGAGTGAGTATCAGGACATTTGTACACGTAAGCTGAAACAGTATTCACTGTGGGACATCTGGTTTGGTATCTAGACTGATTCTAAATGTTTGTTAATTTCCCCTTAATATTTTTTATTAATAGTACTAATTGAGCAAAAATTAGCATTAAATAGAGGAAGAAAAACGACAATTTTGTAAAACATGGATATTAACAATATTTATTTCCCTTTAAAATGAGCAATTTCCAAAAATGTACCAGGAAAAAGTATTTCTGGAAATTTTCTTTTCCATTTGGTATTTTTACTTTACATACAAATGTTTCTAAGTATCAGCAAACAGATACTTGCACTGCATTTTTATTGTGGCATTAAAATTAAACGTGCATTAAATTATCTCACTGCTGGAAGAGCAGTGGAAAAGACCACCTGAGTGTCAATGCAGCTGTATATATTAATTGAAATAGAGCATACGCTAATTTGCCTTGTTGAGAAAACAAATATTGATTAGTTTTCAACCAAAAAATACTGATAACAGAATAATTCTTGAGATGGGTATCAAAGAAAGACAAGAGCAAAATGTGAAAAAGCATGTGTCAAGTCTGTGATAAATGCACTTTTGACTCACACTAAGGTCAGGAGCACCTCCTCTTGAGAAAATAATTTAAATTTGAATGTTAAGCTTCTCTATCTGAGATTAAAATTAGTCTCTCTGGCTATGCAGGTCTGCAATATGCTATGCCAGGAAAATCTAGTCAGCATTAGCCTGACTGCAGGTAATAAAATTGGTTTTAGTTGAATCTGAAAAGGTGTCTGAAAAATGAAGTTATGTCAGCCTTTCAGTATCCTCATTCAAAATATGTACATATTAAAGAAAGCATACGAAAAGGGCAAATCCATTCCTGAACTGCAGTTGTTTCCTTCCCAAAATGCCCAGTATTTCTTCCTTAAAATTAATCTGAAGCTAAGAAAAGAACACTTGACCTTTTTTACTTCTTGTTGTTTATTTTTATATCCTTCCTCGAAAATTTAAGCTGACAACTTTTATCTCTTCTGAAAGACTTAATTATTTAAATAATCAATTATTAGCCACTATCAGTAGCTAAAATATTGTGGTTAACCCAAATAAATGACATTACCTCTTTTCTCAATCTGTACATGCAAACCTTACAATGCTACCATGTGTTACTCAGTATTTTTTATTCTTCAGAATATAATCTTTATAACTTCGTTTAATACTACAAGGAAAAAAACATGAATCAAGAGAAAAATACTTTTAAGGCTAAATCTACTTGTCTTCAGAACTGAAACTATTGCAAGTTGGGGTGATAAACATTTATAAACTATCAGAAAGCTGCTATTATTATAATATACCCCACACTTATTATTTAATTGCTGTTTTTCAAAACCTTCTGATTTGCAGAAAAATTTCAGTGGAAGAACAGGCTTCTTACTAGTGTCTGGAAGCATATCAACAATCATATTACATTTTTAAATTTAATTGTCAGAGATCATTTTGGGTCCTGAAACCCACTGCATTAACCTATTCCCAAGTTATTGCTCAACAAACCAGCAGCAAAATGTTCTGTTTAAGCCATTATTATTTGGGCTGTATAAGAACATCAGAAATATTCCAGTGGTCAGGATAGCAATCTAGCTATCCTTCCCAGCCAAGCAAGGGAAATTAACGACAGGAGCTATACCATAAGAAGTCACAAGCACTTAACCTTTAATAATTTTTCTTCCACAGAAGGTTTACATAAGTAGTCTCAAATTAACATTATGGAATTGAGAAATACAGTGAAAGGCAAAATGTCCACCTGTCTTCAGAGTTTCCTCTGCTGAATGGAAAACAGTCTTCCATGAATGTACTATTCTTCTGTGTAAATCGACATGTTTATATGGAAATAGCTTGTTGCCTATGCAGGGATTTTTATCATGAATCTCACAATACATAGAATCATCCACAACCTCTAAAGTAAAATGATTGCTTGGGAAATGTTCTTTCTTGGTTTGGCGTTGGTTTTTTTTTCGTGCTTTTTACTTTTCCATTCAGGAAAACTTAAGAAAACATACCATTATCCATAAGGCAGAACCTATTTTTTCCAGTGTACATCTGAAGAAGCAGAAGTTCACTGCAACATGTAAAGTCATTGCTCAATACCAAAAATGGTTCTACTATTAGAAACCAGAGGGGCTGAAAATTCATTCTGAGTCTCTGATCCTGCATTAGTACGAGTGACAAATTCTAGTTTCTAATCATACTGCTCTGTCCAATGGCATTATATCCTACTTGTTGAAAGGCAAACATACAATGTTGTAAGTTGATCTTTCTATCTTTACTTATTGAAAATTGAGGAAAAACTACTGTATTTGGTTAGTTAATTGGGGAAGAAAACTTAAAAAAAATCAGTTCCAAAAAAAGCTGAATACAATGCTGTTATTTTGACATTTTTATTTCTATGTGTGCATTAATGAATACCTAACTATACATATGGAAAGGCTGCTGAGTAATTTCTCTCTGAGTTTTGATGACAAGCACTTAAAAAGACACTGGTTTACCAAAATGCTCAAATAGATAAATCATGAAGTATCTAACATGCCTAAAGCAAAGCCTGAATTTAGACAGGAACTGTCATTAAATTCTCCCTTTTTAGTTTTAAGATTAACCAATCCACTAAATAGAAAGTGACAACCAATAGGACACCTGTCCACCCTGGATAATCTTAGCATAATATTTCTGTTTCTGCATGAAAGTAAGGGTTTTTTCATGTGGTAAGTGTATTCACCTGTCCATCCTGGATAAATTTAGCGTAACATTTCTGATGCTAAATGAAAGTAAGGTTTGGTTGGGTTTTTTCTTGTTTTTTTTTTTTT
>VWZT01011617.1:19037-40156 GCA_013397055.1 Pachycephala philippinensis
ATAGAATGGTGTACGTATAAAACCCAAAAGCTTCCCAAGGGAGAACTGATTGGGCAGTCCCCTACGAAAGCCTCTGTGGGAGACTCAGTTGTAATGCTGCTGCTGGTTAAATGAACACATGATGTGGTTAAGTGAATGAATGGAATGTCTTTTGAACTGCTGGTACCCTTGGAGAGAGGTTGGTGTAGTATACAAAGTTTTTAATCAAATTATCAGATTAGCTGAGTGATCCTTCTTTGCATTACTATATTCCAATTAGAAGGGTTTATGTTCCTGCACTATGAGATCTATTGCCTTTATATTGTCTGAAGTATTTTATATTTGCCATTTAAACTCATGATTTGAACTGCTGTGACTATTTATAGAACCAAATATATATCTGAAGTTAGTGCCCACATGAGTCTCTAAAAGGAGGTTTTCTGGGATAAGCACTACAGGATCTGGCATATTAAGAGTTGCAGTCAGGACTGTGTTATAATGCAATACAAAGTTCAGAATAGAAAACACATTACTTAAAGCACCCTGTCAGGGGAAACTGCTCTTTTCAAAACCTTTGAAAGTGGAAAAAGAGTAAAAAATGTGAGCTGTCCTGGATGTCTCTCCAAAGCTTTTTAAAAAACTAATATGAATGACTGAAGTATGTATCCTACTGATAACAAAGGCCATCTAAGATAAAATAAGCACATACAATTTTTAAAGGATACATTAAAATTGCGTAAGTCACAATTTGTACCTTAGAAACTGCTTTGAACCAATAAAAAAGTCTACAATTTTTTTAGTAAATGTTTATGTCGAGAACCATGGGAAAATCAAGTTGAGTACTAATATTATTAACCTGCATGCTAGTGCATTATAAATATCTTCCAGGGGATGCTCAAATGCAGTTTTTGCATTAAAAATTGCTACCTTTCTCCTTTCAGAGTTATTGCTTGCTTTCCTCCCACCTTTCTAAGAAATGTGCAGACATTTCAGAGGTAGAGTAATAGTATACACATGAATTCCTACTAGTGCTGTCTAGAAAGGAGCACAACTTCTGTCATTCAGTCAGAAGAAATTCTGGTACCAGTAGAATTGAGTGTGAAACTCCTACTGATTTCAAAGAGACAGGTTTTTTTTTTTTTCTTTTTGCATTTACTTCATTGCATTAGAAGAGAAAACTGGAACGAAGCATGTAAAAAGCTAATGCTCTTCATTAACAGTAAATTCCAGGCTCTTACACAACACTCTTTCTCCATAAATCTCAAAGCACTTTGCAAAAATGACAACATCATTATCTTAACTTCTCAGGTGGTGAAAGTGAGGCACAAAGAGAGGAAACAACTGCACATAGGTTGTCCAGCAAGATAGTGGCAGACACAGGAGCAAAAGCAGATCTCCTCTGTCACAGTCCAGTGCTCACTCTGTGTTTTGTCGGACTGTCTCTTCACATTCTTAAGTAGTTTCTGAAACACATAAAGAAGCCTGGTTTGACTTATACAGCCAAGTGCATCTTTCTTGACAGTCTGTCAATATATCAAAAGGTATTTCCAGATCAGGGATGCAAAACACTTAAAAGCACTATGTTTAGTAAGACTTTTATAAATGTTTATACATTGACTCTGTTTGTAAAAAAATTTGCTGATGATACTCAACGTCACAGCATTGGATTCCATGGATGAAGCTGGAAAATCAGAATAATGATCAACCTCAAGGCATAATGGGTCACATACAGAGGTCAAAAGTAGAGAGGTTGCCCTCAGATGCCAACACTGGTGCCAAAGGTCATCATGTGTGGCACATGCCTTAGCAGCCAGCATAGAATTATGATAGAATCTCAAACAGGAAAAAAAAAAATCAATATATAGAACCTTTTAACATTATTGCTTTAACTGGAGGAATTATTTACACAGTAAAATATCTTGCAGAAGTACAATATAGGGGATCTGAATTACTTAAAATGTACTGACTGCAACGATATTACAGGCTGAAATTTAGCCCTGGACTGTTTTTTTGAATGTGCCTCATAGCAAGAATAGAATAATTGTACAGCAAAGATGGAAATAAAATAAGTAGCTGCCAATGTTAGGCTTGAGGACCATTTCCTTTAGCTCCCAGTTGACTTCTCACCTGCTACATAATAAGCCATGAAGTATTTCATGGACTTGCATGTATCAAAGCAAGGCCAGAACAGAAGCAATATTACTCAAGGACCACAGACTCAAAAGAGAGCATATTTTATACCCTTGCATTGCCATCTTAGTTTATACTATTAGATTTTACATATCTTACATACATGTGAGCTGGTTTAAAATGTTTGTTTTGCTGTTACATATAGAATTATTTTTTTTAATATGAAAAAAAATTAGGTAGATAAAGAAAATATAAAGCTTTCTTACATTTTGTGTTTTATTTGGGAATGTGGTATTACTATAATAACCTGTTCAAAATGTATATACAAAATATTTAAAACATGTAAGCTCTACAGTGAATTTTAGCACCCAGAAAACGCAATCTAGCCAAAACAAATCTAAAAAGCATGACTTTTATATGTTGATATGAAATATTAAGGTATATTGTTGTCATGAAAATGTGTTGTTATGATTTCTTTAGCAAATATTTTATTTTACAACTGGATATGAAGTCATTTGTGTCTACTAGTTTCCATGTTTGTGGTGATGTTCTAAACATTCAAAATAAAGTTTTAAATCTTAACACAAGTTTGGAAGTTTTGTTGGTGCCTGCATTTTGATTGTTTTATATTACATATTTTTTTAAATTGTAAAGGCAGTTCTCTAAATCAAAACAGACTCTAACATGCTAGGCAGTGTCCCAGAGTCTTCAGCTATACAAATCAGTTCCGAGAGAATTGGAGCAGTATTATCTTATCTAATACTTACCGTTCTTCTATTATACTCTGGCAAACACATACCTTTCAAAGTAATCTACCTTCTTAAAAAAAACCAAAAAAACAAAAAAACCCCAAACCAAAACAGCTTATCAGTGGGTGCTCCTTTTGGCCAGCAAAAAACAAAATAATTCTGGAAGCTAGTCTATATTTTATTATTTGCTTTAAAATAAGGGCAGATAGAACTGTGTGCTTGTGAAAAATTAATGTATGGATCCTGCTATTCCTGCTCATTTCTAGAAAATTCCTGACGTTCTTGCAAAATTTCCTCCTATTGCATTTTATGTTACCACCTGTTGCAAGAAATGTCTAATATAATACTTTAACACTTCTTGCAATTCAGAAGATGCAATCACAGTTGTTCAGTCAAATAATTATTTCTGTATGTAAGCAATAATTCATATTCAACAGAGGAAGGGATCAACAAACAATTTGGAGTACACAGGCACATTGATAGGTATTTGAACCAGTGATGAAATATTGAGCATTGAATGTAAATTGCATGTCACTGTGACGTAATTGCATATGTCAGCCCACAAAGCTTTTTATTTTTAGTAAAAGACACCCCAGAACTCTTATTAATTCTTACTATTCTTTTTTTAAGTTTTTTCCTCCCATATGCTATCATTTACTGTTCTTGGTCCTGATTCTGACCCAGTCTGTGGTAAAGCAGAGGATGTGCTGATTAAGTGTCCTGGGTTTTACACAATGCAGTCACTAATCACTTTATAAATGTTTATTATATCATATTCCACAGAAACACCAGAAGCATTACAAAATTCCCTTGCTTTTAATTTTTCTTTTTTTTGTTTTTGGTTACTACTTCTGTTTCCCAATGGAAAATATTTTAATCTTTAACTCACACCCTCATTCAAATTTGTGAACACCCGTCACACTTATTTCACTGGCATTTTAACTGATACATTTCACCCACCTTCAAAGCACATTTTCTAAATAATCCACAAATTTATTTCATGTAGTCAGGTGTGCCTAAAGTTTAACTCCACTAAAACTGCAAGGAGAGGGAGAGCAGAGCTTTGAAAATACATAATGGATCTTCCTTGTGAAGGATGCAGACTCTGTAAATTAACCAGAGGCATATGCGTTTAAAGAAAGCATTAAAACTCTTCTGCTTCATATAATTTATCTTGGTTGAGAACTCTATTTTATGAGTCATAGGGGTCCTACTGAAATCATAATGAAAATAAAGTGCAAAGGAGGAGCTGTTATTCAGTCTGACATATTTGTTTCACTCTCAGATGCCAACAAGTGGCCCACAACGGATCCTACAAGAGCACCTCTATTTTCAGATTCTTAGATCATAGTGCAGCTGGCAAGGGAAAGGGGCGGGGCACGGATGTACCACCACAATCCATCCCAAAACTAAAGTCAGCTTCTCAGCCTCTACACCTGGTGCTCTGAAAGCTGTGGATGACAGTGTCTGTCACATGGAAATTACCATTGTATTTGTATTCATTTCAGTAGAGAAAGCAACAAACAAAGAAGCAGAAGTGGTGTCCTTCCATAAGACATGTATGGTAAATATTTTTGTTAGTATATAAGAGGAGGAAGATCATCCTACATTATCTTTCAAAGAGACACAGGGAGACCATTGAGGGGCCATTCACCCCAATGTATTTCTGCTTTGCTGCAACTTTTGTTCAGTGTTGTTGTAATGATACTTTGCCTTTGGAATTTCCCTTCCTTCTTTACTGGTTCAGTTCTTGCTGGTCAGGCTGGTCCTAAAAAACAATTCTTGGTCTATTTATTAATTTATAATCACAATACAATAATGCTGTACGTTTAGGCACATGAATTTAATTCCGGATTTTTCCTGTAGGCCAGATGTCCCCTGTGCCATGGGGTCATTGTAACAAAAAAGCAGGAGAATTATAATTGGGAGGGGAAGTAGGCTCAAGGAAAATGGGAATATCAGAAAATTTTACATTTTACAGAACTTATTATTTCTTAGAAAATTCTGAGATCAGCAAGGACTCCTAAAACTGTTTTCAAAAGAAAAGGCAATATTGAGTGGGCCTGCTGAGCTGCACTAATGAACATGGCTCTTAGGAACATCACAACAGTAGGTTACACAAGGAGAGAAATTGCTTCTCCCTCAGTGATCTAATCAAATCTGTAACTCCTTATAAAAGCAACTTTACCCTTGATGGCTGACTTATATGCCCGTGTAGGAGAACACACATTATAGCCACAGGGTTTTAGCTCCCCTTTTCTTCCTCTTGCACTAATTTTGGCTGGGGTAGAGTTAATTTTCTTCACAGTGGCTGGTATAGGTCTGTGTTTTTGATTTGTGCTTAACACAGGGTTGATAATACAGAGATGTTTTTGTTATTGCTGAGCAGGGCTTACACATGGCCAAAGCCTTTCCTGCTTCTCATACTGCATGCTGGCGAGGAGGGTAGGGGTGCGCAAGAAACTGGGAGCAGACACGCCTGGGACACCTTATCCCAACAGACCCTACCAGACCATGTGGAATCATGCTCCATATATAAAGCTGGGTGTTGAAGGAGGAAGAGAGGGGACATTTCGGGTGATGGCTTTTGTCTTCCCAAGTCACTATCACGTGTGATGGTGCCCTGCTCTCCCGGAAATGGCTGAACACCAGCTTGCCCGCGGAAAGCACCCTGTGAATCCCTTGTGTGGCTTTGCTTGCATGCACAGCTTTTGCTTTACCTACCAACCTATTAATATCTATCGCATCCCAAGAGTTTTCTCATTTTTACTTTCACAATTCTCTGCCCGATCCCACTGGTAGTGGGAGTGAGCAAACAGCTGCTGTGGTGCTTACTCGCCTGATGGAGTTAAACCATGTCACCTGTTTGGGCCAGGCAGTCCTCTTTCCCACTACATGGAGAAGGACAGATATTCTCCTCAATGAGAGGAGATGACTTCTACAGCCATGAATACCAGGTCCTTTTCTTCTACAAACCTCACACTGAATCAAGGCTCGCCTTTTACAATGAAATTAAAACCCAACTGGAAGAACGCAGTCTAATACAACAGCAAGGGAAAGCAAGGTAGTTTTATAGAAACATGTATGTAAATTTCCAAATAATAATATCTTTATATGTAGCTAGGAAGTGCATGTTCATGTATCAATAAATGGTAAAAGATCGTGTTAGAAGAAAGAGGCAGAATTATGGACAGTGGCTTTTCTGCGGATGCTGAACATAGAGAGAAGGTGAATGTGTTTAGCTTCAGTGGTAATATTTCACAAGGATTAAATAAAGGAGGAAAAAAATCAGTTGCATATTCTTGGAATTTTCCTAATAATAAAATCCATTATTTCACAGATTAAACACTCAGAGCAAGTAGCAGTCAATATGAACCTTAAAAAAAAAAAAGGTTGGGGTAAAAGAAACAATCTTAAATACTGTCCTTCCTTTTTACTGTCATAGCCACATTTGTCCATGGTTGCTCTCCTGTTTCTTTTCAAACTCTAATCTGAATCTAAGACTGCTTAAGTCTGAAAGTTTGACCTTCACCTAATTGTTTTATCATTTGTTTGCCTAGTGAAAAAATCTGAACACGATTTTGCAAAAACACCAATTTATCCCACTGTCATAGACAACAATTTTAATTTATTTATTTCTTACTACAAAGCAATTCAAAATAATGTATTAATAAAGTAATCAGAGTGCTCAGAAGGCAGCTCCTCTGTTAAATCTTTCCCATGAAAAAAAATCCTATCAGTTATGTAACAGCACATAAAGTATGCCCAGATTGTAGAACTGGAAAATACCATGAAAGCCAGATGGATGCAAATTTAGAATTTTGTTATGGTGGGACAGGGGGGTGAGCAGGGGGCTGGAGGGAGGGTGGGGCTTGGACAGGGGAAGTGCATCTGTTCATCTGTTTTCCCTGCCTCTCCACACCCTGGGAAGAGCAGTCAGCCAGACTGCCTTTGCCACAGCCAAAGCACCCATTTTTCTGCTGGAAAAGATTTATAGAGCAGAGGGAAAAATCAAAAAAGCACCACTTGGGGTACAAACAAGTGATGCCTGTATAAGGTTGGCAAGTATGGTGATGTGAGGGGATTTGAAAACTATGTGAGTCAAAAGTAATAAACCTCAGCATTATCGTATGGCCTTCACTGGCTGTGTATTAAGATATAGTTCTGCATTTCTCAGAAGCTACCATGTCTAAACATTGTTGGGTCCATTAGGTTACACAACACCACTTTAAACTACTTGTGGAAACTAGACTATTTAATTTTAGAGAACCAATTGCAGTCAAGAAAACATACTATTCTATGCTACATAAATGTAAATATATAATGTATTGTTAAATGAAACTACTATTTAAAACTGTATTCTCTTTACTGTTGTGATTTTTTTAACCTGTCAGTTCTGTTTCCTCAGGAGCTTGAAATTAGTGCTCTTCTACTGGGCCTTAATATGAGTTAGTTTAGGAAAACAAACTTTCATATCAACATTATTTTCAGCAAGAGATTTTTAAAGTACATTCAATGTCAATTAGAATTTGTAGTTCAACAGAAAAATTTAACAGTCATTTGTAGAGACAGTATTAGTCATCCTTTTCTCCCACAAATACATTTTATGGTTTAAAATGTCACTACAATGGGTATTTTAGACAACCAAACAGAAGTTTGAATTGGAAGAGGTTTAGCTTGTATTTTAACTTTCAAATACATGGAAGAATGTGCAATTTCAAATTTTTCTAAATGTTAGCGACCAAACTTTTTCTTGGTTTAGTTTGTAATAAATTTTTCCTTATGTTTTCAGTTTGCTTTCAATATTTTTTATTGTTTTCAATAACACTGTGTTTGGTGTGGTCACAATGCACTTGGTATGGAAACAAACAGCAGGTTTTTTGCACACTACGGTGATTCATTGTTGATTTTTTTTGGTATGGGAACCTACTAAACCAAGAGGAAGATAAACCTGTAAGTTACAATAGGAGACTCCTAGGAAATGTTTTTATTTTCAGTTTTCTAACTCAAGCTTTGTTTGAATTATAGCAAAATGATACCCATGCATCCAAATTCCTTTTTTATACAACTGCAGCAACTTTTTTTTGTTCTTGAAGTTGCAGGCAACTTACAAAGCATATAAAGTGAAAATTGCATTTCTCTATGTCCTTTTAATAATGTTTTATAAAATAGGTGTCAATTTTTCAAAGCCTATCGTCTCTTCCAAACTTAAAGCGCAGGATGAAAATCTGTTCCCTTTGGATACACCAGTACTTACTCCCATGGTTCTCATGCTCAAGTTTTGTTTAGTTTCTAAGGTATGGCATTATTTATGTATTCTTTTCAGAAGATTTTCTTTAAAATTAAAAAAAAAAACCAAAGATGAAAGGACATGTTAGATGAAAGCTTTCTTGAGCAATCATTTGAAGACAGCTTTCTTGCGAAAAAAAAATTTGAGTTCTCATCTCAGTCTCAAAAGGAAGAACAACATAAACCTATTGACTTCTGCTTTCATTGATGTGATTGGCTTTGCATACAGAGGGAAAGACTAAAATGACAAAATGTCTTAATTGCACCGTGGTGTGAGAAAGGGAGAAAGCAATTGGATAGTAAAAATTATCTGCAGGAGATGATGGTAGCTATTGGTTTTGTTTTTAATCCATCACCTGTGGGAAAAGAGGCCATATTCCCATTAGAATCTTTGAATTGTAAAGAACAAATATTCAATACTTGAGAGAATTTAAGCAGAGAGAAGTTAAGTAGGCTCTGGGTTAGATTTGCTCACTGACTCAACATGTGGAGTGAGTGGCCAGTAGCTCATTTGGTCTTTGATGAGGACTGGCTATTTTAAAATAAAAAAAATTAATAGGTACCACTCCACTTCTCTTATCCTATGACTTTGTCCATCATTAGAAATAGAAAACCCCTAAATTAGTGGGAACAGGTCAGCTTGCCTTATTTTTGGAATACCATATTTCCAGCTAGCAAAAGCAGAATTTCCCAGATCTAAAGGGAAAGCTTTCAGTGTTTTTTGACACATCCAGTCTTTCATTGACAAACAAATGAATGAATCTGAATGGGTGTTCTTTCTGGGAATAACAGTGACCAATGACCTTCAGTGAAAATTATATATTGAACTTCTTCCCTTTAGCTTTTTCTTTTTGAATAATAAGAATATCAGGTATAGGCAATTTCTGCTGCTATAGTTGAATGAGATATGAACAGCGTAATACTTTTATATGGCTTTTTACATCAAGAGACCAACAAGAAAATTCGTACTATTTAGCACAAAGGGAAAATACTACACAAAGATTTGGTTTTGTTTCACAAACTAGTGAATGGTCAGATGTAATTCAGCTTTTCTGTGTCAGTGTAATGCTTTGTCTCCAGTGGAGGCACCAGAGGGAGTACAATGTCCAGTTCTGGTCTCCAAAGTACCAGAGAGACTTGGAGCTCCTGGAGCTGGTCCAGCAGAGAGCAAAGAAGATGGTTAAGGGACAGGAGCATCTCTCTTACGAGGAAAGGCTAAGGGAGCTGGGCCTATTCATTCTTGAGAAGAAAAAACTGAGAGGGGTTTCTTTTATTAGTTCCAAAATTATCAGCTGAAATGCCAGGGGCAAAAAAGTTTAGACTTTGTTAAAAATAAAAACAGAGAAAGAGAGAAAGGCAACTCTGAGATTGTATTTTTAATGCTGCTTTTTCTTTTAAACTATGTGCATGTTGCTTAGTTTTTTGCCCTTTTGTTTTCCTCTCAATTAAAGAGGAGATTCTTGGAAATACTCATAACAGCTCATAATTATTTTCCATCTCTCTTCACCCACCTCTATGGCTAAACATTCCGGGAGATAATACATACATGGTTGCTTTCTTCAGAAATTACAGTTACCATGTTACTGGACTTTTCTGGCATTTGGACATACTATGATAAAGTAGAAAAATCCCCACCTGGCAACAGAAGTTGCCAGGTTGGCAGCAGTGTGGGTAGGAAAATCCAGTTTCACTGCATTTTTATCTTTCAGTTCATCATTGCATAGAGAAGTGTATCTGCCAGAGGATTACTTTCTGGATTCTTTTCTTATCTTTTGTATTTCCAGATATGAGGAAAAATAGACTGGATTTAGTAATTTATGAATCACAAATGTGTTTTTAAGCAAAATGCTGGCAGATTTATTTTATGAAAATTCTGAAGCATGGATGAATAAGAATCTTAGTACTCTATAAATTACTTTAATGCCATATGGACAATATGATTAGTACAGCAAGCCATCTCAAAGGGAGATTAATCATGAGAGATTCATTGAAAAAAAGCTCCAAATCAGTGAAAACAACAAAATAACCTATCTAGAAAGTTGAACATCTCTGAAGAGTGTTGATAATTGGGTGGCTTAGTTTTCTATGAAACTATTCTTTTGTTTCTTAACATCTTCAAGCATACTTGGAAGGGACAATATGTCTACATGGAAAATGTCAATGGAATTTGAGGATGATGATTTTTAATTTTTTAAATTCTGCTTTATTTCTGTTGACTGAGAAAATAAAGGTTTGGATTTATTGGCTTGGTTCCAGTGGTTCTTTTTTCTCTCCTGTAAATAAAAATTCCTTGTGGACTTGAAAAGGGCAAGTCTTGGTTCAGCACTATATATGTCTTCCATGTTTTAATGAGCCTGTGCATTCAAACAGATAATGTGATACTTTGAGATTTACATTATTCCACTTGAGACTAAACAATGTAGCTTATAAGATTGCAGATTAAAGACTGTCCATTTTATGAACACTTTTTTTTATTTTTCAGAGAGAGGAATAAAAGCTAGAGTACATAAATTTGTTACTCATTCCTATTAAAACTCATTTTCTGTTACCTATATTTAGTTACAGTGGGCTATTAAATATAATTACCTAGCACTTTTGAAAGTCAGTTTGCTATGGAAAAATAATGTAGCTATTAGAATGACAATTATTTTTAATGTACAGATTTAAATGCATGATCTAAAATTTTAGAAGAAAATAAGAGCTGCACCACGGTTCCCTCTACACACCTGAAACACAGGGAAGCTTCTGTGTATATTACATGAGGTATTATTGATACTTAAAGAGGCAGAAAATTATTCATGTCCAGGTTTTGTTTAATTTTTCTGTGCTTTCTTTTCAGAAGGCTTATGGTTGTTTTCTAACATTCACAGTGTCCTTCTGCCTATCTAAAGGATAGATGATCAGGTCATTTTCTAAATTTGTATGTAACTACAAAGCTGAGAAGATTTACTGAACTCAGAATCTGGAAGATACACATTCAGGACCTTCAGGCTCAAAGGTTCTTGCTTTCTTATTCACTGACACTTGAGTGTCTGAGAGAAAGGCAATTGCTTTTTCCAGGTTTGGTAATATCAGACTTTGCTGAAATAGCTACTGCTTGAAATGTCACCTTCAAGTACAAACCGAACATGTTATTTAATCCAGACTTTCTGGTCAGTTATTCAGACTGCAAAATAATGTAACATCCAGGTACAACTCCTGTAAAAGCAAGACCTTTTGAGGATTTAGGGTAGAAATACTTACAGAATATTTCAAAATTAACTGAGGAGTTACCTTACAAGTATTTTTCAAAAGTCACCAAGTGATAATCAAGAAATATACTGATACTCTAGGTAGCAATTTTTCATCTAGGTTAATATAGGTTTGCTGTTTTGGCTTGATGCCACACAGTATTATTATCAGAACTGTTCTCAAGATAAAACACAAAAAACCCCACAAAACCCAAAAAACCCACAAAACAAAACAAAACCTCCAAACCTCCAAACAAACAAACAAAAAAACACCAAACCCCAAAAAAACCCCAAAAAAACCAAACAAACCAAAAGAAACAACAACAACAAAAACCCAAAAAAACAAAAAAAACCTTTCACAAAAGCAGAGGAAAAATAAAAAAGCCAAACACTATGACATTTAAAAGAAAATTGAGATTTTTGCACTGGTTAGTTAGGTACAATTATAGACGAGGTAATTGAATCTTACTGGATAAATATCTTTCCTAAATTTCTATTCATCTTTCTGGACAGCATGGCATGTAGTTGACATGTCCCACCACACAGAGAAGCATATCACTTGTATGTGGGGTGAACAAACGCAGTCAGCAATATAGTCTCCTGGGATTATTGTCAGTGACCAAATACACACTGCTAACAACTGTCATGCTCTTGGAAGAATGCTATTTTGCAATTTTTTAAAACAGATGCACAGATGCACAAATCCCAATTTCGTGTTAGGAATACGGCATCACACCAGCCCAGCCTTGTCAAGAAGCAAGCAAGAATTTGTGTTGTTTAGTACTCTGCTTTCACTGGTCAGTGACGTTACTTTTTTGTTAGTTCATAGTCAGGCTTTCTTCACAACCTGAGATAAAGCCAGTTTTCATGTTGTGGCGGCTCCTGTCTGAACTCCTTTCCTAGGGATGTAATGAAGAGGAAGCCAAGGCATTGCACAATGGGTGCCAGATGGCACTTTACAATTTCTCCTCATAAGGGAAAAACGTGCTTCCAAACTGAAGAAAGCGAGCAAGTTCATGAGCCAGTTGCTGTCCAGATGTCCTTGATGGGATACAGTTGATCTTGCCAACACAGCAAGAGGAAGGTGAAGAGTTGAGGGATGCCTGCAGCAATTACCAGGACAGCAAGTTCCTTGCTGGCACAGGGAAGAAGCTACGTCTTACGTGTAAGAAACTTTACAGAGACTTCTTCTAGGAAACCATCCCACATCCTGAGTTGTGAATGGTGACTTCTTCACGAAAGGAGAGAAATGGAGAGGCAGCTGCACCAGAAATGAAACTTAAGGTATTCATAAGATGTGAAAATTTTATAACTAATTGTTTTCTAAGAGCCCATTTACTGACAGATGAATAAATAAAATTATAAAAAGTTTGTCTGAAAAATGCTACCACTTGAAGTCATGTCCTACTTGATTACATGCCATCAAATCAAGTGGAGAGCTGACAACATCTGACATGTAGAAGGTTGCGGCCAGCAAAGCATAATGCTAAATGTCAGGAAAAAGATACAATAAATCTGAAATCTGTTGTATCACACAGAAAGGTAGTATTAAAAATCAAGGACATGCAGTCATCTATTCCAAAATCTTTGGGAAATATACTGTGTGAGCATAATTGTTATCGCCCAGTTAAGTATGTTTTTGTAGATTTACTTTTACCCAACTATTTTCAGTTGGTTGAGGAGATATGAGATAATGCAATTATTGCTAATATCAAGACAAAATGTGGTGCCTGCTGCTCTTGAAAGGCAGCCTGGATGTACTCTGACAGGGGGAGGATACACACGGAAGACACCTGGAACATCTGGAGACAGTTGGTCCAGTTTGCCCAATATCCAGCAACATTTTACACCCTGTTGCAGGCTGATGTTAACCAATATCAATCACAATCATCACAGCTCCCTCCCACTCCGGTGGAAGGTGTGTGGAGGGACCTACACAAGAAGACCTGACTATCTTTCGTAGTGGTCACACCAAAGTGCCCCAGCCCACACACCTTTAAAATGCTTCTAGGGAAGGCGATTCCACCATTTCCCTGGGAAGCTTGTTCCAATGCTGGACCACCATCTCAGTGAGGAATTTTTTTCTAATATCTAACCTAAACCTCTCCTGGTGCAACTTGAGGCCATTTCTCTTATCCTGTCACTTAGTGCCTGGGAGAAGAGAATGACCCCCACCTGGCTACATCCTCCTTTCAGGTGGTTGTAGAGAGCAATAAGGTCCCTCCTGAGCCTTCTTTTCTCCAGGCTAAACACCCCCAGCTCTTTCAGGTGCTCTCTAGACCCTTACTCAGCTTCATTGCTCTTCTTCAAATACTACTGTGGGTATAGATCTTGATACACAGTCACTGGACTTGCATGCTCAGGTTGCTGGAAAGATAAAGTGTGATTATTTCAGAATAACACAGGAAATTTTACATAGGAAGCTCAGGACTAATATTAAAATCAAATATGGCACACAAATATTGGAAGTACTTGTTGCTGGTATGTATAAATTCTCTGATGAGAGGTGATTAGGTTAATACCTTTAGCTCTTAACTGTGATCTGTCCTAGATTTTTATCACTTTATCTGAGCAGTTAGAAAATATCTGGCATAGAAAAACTCCACTTGTTTTCTTAAAATGGATTATATTACTTTGTAGCTTTTTTGCTAATGTCTTGATGATGTTTTGCTTAACTGATGACTTTAAAATCAAAAGCAAATTAACAAGGTCAAGAAATGCAGAGGCAACTATCCTTTTATATAGTACTTGCCAGTGTTCATTTTATGGTAAATAAAGTATTATATACTTTACATTATTAGAATGAATAAGGACATCCTAGGGTTTAATCCATGTAGCAAAATCAGACATATTTGTGTATAAAATCTGAAAATGAGTCATTCATTAGAAGTTCACTTAGGTGTACAGTATTACTACTATGTTTAAAGTTTTAGACTAAAAGTTTTCAATCCTTAAACATGAACAATAATTCAGAAAAATAAAAGTTTAATTTCAATTTTCAAAGTGATACTAACTAATTTATGTGGTCTTCTTAACAGCATCATTTTAAATGAGGCATAAGAATGTAATAGAAAAAATTAATTTCCATACCCAGGAACCCTGTTGGATAATCCAACATAGGTATAATCCCAGATTATTGATGATTACGGACTCTAGGATTTTAAGTAAAATGAAGAAAAAACTGCATAACATTTTTATAATTAATACGCTTATCCTGCATGCACCAATAAATATGTTTAAAGTTGCTATGACAAATAAATTTTAAAGATTTTAATTTTACAATCATTGTCTTCACCACTGCTTCAAGGCCAGAAAATATTTTTCTCTTACGTTTGAAATGGGTGACACTGCCTTACTTTACAGATTGCTTTTAAAAAAATACTTTAAAACCCACAGTGACAAATCACATGATAATCAGCTTAGTTTTCCCCTATATTTCAGAATAACTTATTTCTATATGCTTAATACAGATGATAAGATTTCATTTTTGAAACCAAATAAGTCAGCTACATACTTAAGAAAAATCACTTATTTTAATGTTTTTCAGATTAATTTTTTCCCCTTAAATGTCTTTGAGACTAAAACATGTTAGCATATGAGACACAATAGTTTGTTCATATTGTTGACTGTCCAGGGACAGCCATAAAACTACAGAACTGTAGATAAGGATTTTGACATAGCATCTGGAAGTGTGTAATAAATATTGCCAGCAGACTTTTAGTGTTGAATCACCACAAGGCCATAAATTTTGTGCCAGAGCTATCAACTGAAGAAAAACTCAGTCTAACACGATCAAACCCCACCTTAGAAACACAGAGCTTTTCAGATTAAAAGCAATGTTATAGCATAGCATGTGTGTGTGAAATTTTTCCCCCACCTTTCTGTTTATTTTTTCATGTTCTATATCATCTTATTATTTAGATGTCTAGAATACAAATTGGAGAGCTTAGCTGTAGGGAAAAAAATAAGGCTTTTCATTAAATTCAGAGGAAAGAAAATAAAGCCTAAAATAGCACTTGGCTTCACCCTGAGAGTGTATTAATCCTTTGCAAGCTGCCTGGGTCATGCACAACCTGAGTAAGTGTTGACACTCAGGGAAAGGTAGAAGGTGAGAAAAATTAGTCAAGGCTAAGAGAAAAGAGCAAATAATTACAACTGGAATTCAAGGTACAATTTACAGGTAAATGAGGAACTCTATTTTCAGGGCTTTTTGCTTCTAAGTCTGTGAGTTCTGTACAACATAGTTGTACAAGTATCTGCTCAGAAATGAGTATCCCAAGTGGAAGGATTATATGTTGGGCCGGTAATGGCTTCATCTGTGTATAGAGCTTGACAAAGGATGAAATTACATAATTTATGGTCCTGTCTGTATGTGAAAACAAGATCTTGGCTGGTAGGAGCAGCTGGATGCCATTGCAATGCTGAAGAAGGTAGCAGCATGCAAGTGGTAGTAGCACATGAGCTATGAAAGTGTGAGATGGATATGGCAGATGAAGATGGGGAAATGCTGATACTGTTAAAATTTCGGTTCATCCAGACAGCCACTGGCTGTAGCACCAGGAGTGTGGTTTGAGGGTGCTGCAGTGCAAAACCACAGAAAGCATAGGTTGGAAGGCACTTCTGATGATCATCCAGTCCCATCTCCTGCTAAAAGCAAAAAAATCAATGGTGTATCATGTTAATCAAAACCTTTTTCAGTCAAATCTCCACATCTCTTGGGTTAGAAGTGCCGCAGTGGAAATCTTTTATTTTTCCCTTGCTGTATATTAAGCCTGCTACCCTTCATCCTGTTGCTGAGTACTTCTGCCTCCTGGCATGCCTGGCTCTCCCTGTCCATGTTCCGCAAACCCAGTACTCTCAGCCTCTCCTACTAAACGTGCTCCAGTTCCCCAGTTATTTTGGTGGACATCTTAAAATTTGTCAATATCTTGTTTGAACTGGGAGACACAAAACTCAGAATAAGAGCCCAGTTGAGGGTTTATGAATACTGAATAGAGGCACACAGCCACTTCCTTAAACCTGCTTCCTACGCTTTGCCAGTGCAACCTAGTATGCAGCTAGCCTTCATTGCTGCAAGGACACACTGCTGACCCATCTTCAATTTGTTGTCCACTGCGACCCTCAAAACTTTACCTTTTAAGTCCCTTTCTAGTTGCCACTTTTTTATTTTGTTCCTCACATGGACATGACTGCAAGTGTTTTTGTTGAATTTTGTGATTCCTGTCTTCTCTTCAGATAATAATCTTGTGTTCCCTTTGACCTTGGCTGGTCCCTTCAAATAGCACTGCTCCATACAGGTGAGTCTCATTTGCAAGCTTGCCAAGGAACTACATCCCATCATGTAAGTTGCTAAAGACATTAAACAGTGCTGGATCAGCCCCTGTCAAATGCCTGACAGCATTTGTAACCAACCTTCCAGCTGTCGGGACTAGCCTTTGAGCATAACAATCCTGCCACTTCTTAACTCCCCAGTACTCCATTCATCCAGTCTGTACCTCTCCCTGGTTATGAGGTTGGAAAGATCATTCTGAAAAGCCACAGTGAAGGTAAAAAATAGCTGCTGCTCTCCACCTGTCAGCTAACACACCAAGAGAGGGCAGGAAGGTTGGTCATGCACATGATGCCCTTTATAAATCTAGGCTGACTGTTCCAGCCTTGTTGGTTTTGAATAGGTATGCTTTATGGGTAGAGACTCTGTCATGTTGTGGAACAGGTAATTAAAATCCAGACACCCTGATATTTCCTTATAAGACAGCAGCTAAGCTGTGTGCTTTGAATGTGCCCCAATAGCTTGATGGACCAAGGAGCCAGGAAATAAAATGCTCTCAAAGACATCTGTAGGGCAGTAAGGGTTCCCCCTCTGGGCCAAGTAGGACCACACTGGTTAATACATCCAGCTATGTATGACCAAGAAGTATTTATTTCAGTTTAGGTAGAAAAAATACTCTTCCAAGTTACTGGGCTAGGCTCATGCAAACTGGATTTAGGCCATAAATCATGGAAGTGCTTATTTGGGTTCTGGATTTAAAACCTCTCTTTTAAATGCTGTAAAGAGCTATTCTGCCTCACACTTCATTAGAACCTATAAATAGTTATTCTGATTCTCTATATCGTGCAACATTCCAGTTGCCTCAAAGAGTGCATTATTTTTATATGATCACGTGGAGATTTCGTAAGGAGAGTGATCTCACATCCTGCACGTGTTGCTTTTTTAACATCCTGACTGATGGATGGTGTATTTTCAGCACAGCATTCAGAGCAAAACATACTATATAGATGAGAACAAAATTTACAAAGCTTATAATAATTTTTTGACTTAAATTGTACTTGGAGCCTAGCCCAATGACTGAAAAAAAAAAAAAAGGCTAGAAAAAATTTTCAAGATTAGATTCCATCAGTTTTTTATTTCTTTTCAAATAATGCTGGTGTTCCCATACTTGCTCTGAAAGGGGTATCTTGCCCTAATACTCCATAATTTTAAACCTGGACTATCACTGCCCTCAGTTAAATTACAAAATTGTTTGCATGGTTTGATTTTGTGCAATTAGTCTGTGCTGCTGGCATATACATTTTACATTTTGTTAGAATAATTAGATTAGAATGTTTTACAGGGTCAATATTAAACATTGTTAAAAAGAAGATTATTTTTCCCTAACTGCAATTTGTAACAGCTCACTAGAAAAAAAGAAATTGAATTTCATCTAGCAGCAGAATTACCCATCCATTAAAGTAGTTTTCCAAGACAGACTTAGATGAAATGTGGTGTTTCTAGTTTGCAGTATTTTGCAATTTTGACCCAATTGGTCAGAAGATTTTCTTTTTGTGTGTGTGTCTTTCATAGAATCCAGTCCATAGATATACCATAGTAAGGATAAGGAAGTTCTGTCCCAGGAACTTAAAGTCTTCTGGTTCTTCAAGAAGGATCTAGGTCACTCAGGACTTTCAGATAGTCCACTGTAGCCCCAGGAGCCAAAATCCTGAAGCCAAGAAGGAATTTGAGGAGACCAGGGATTCTTAAATTACTTTTAGGAAACGATAGTCATCATAAAATACTGACTCAAAAAAACCCCAACCAATAATCAGATTAAATATTATCTTCTATTAAACAGAGGAATACAAATATTTAGACTTTGTCTTAGGATCCCTATCAACAACCACAAAAATCATATATCAATGTTTGCTTTAATGCAGAGTCGTCTACATTCACAAAAAAATTTTTACTGGAGACATGACTCCAGAAAGACAACACTGATTTTACTGGGGCAGCAAAGTTGGAGGGAACATGGCAACTCAATGAACAACATGAGCTTTGACATATGCACTGTGCATTCCACAAATGAGTTGTCCAAACCAGCCAACTCTAGAGCAGAAATGGGCTGAAGAAGAGAAAGAAATGCGTGTAGCCAAATACAAGAAATAGACATTTTTCTGCCAATTTACTATTGAAGTCGCCTTAAAATAAGCAGAGGCATATTAATTATAAAGATTTAATTTTTTTAATGAAACTATGTACTGAAATGCAGAGATATATTTTTATTCTGGAAGGAAGCAGTTAGCATAAAGAGATGTGAGAAAAGTACTGTAAATCTCCCCTTAAGTAAACCAAAGAAATAAAAGAGGTGAATGTAAGCTTGTACTACATCAGAATTACACAGAATAATAAAGTAGTTTGAGTTAGGAAGGACATTTAGAGGTCATCTTGTTTAAACCACCCTACCAATAGATCAGGGTGCTCAAAACCCCATCTGACCTGGCCTTGAACACTTCCCGGGGCTTCCCTCTCTGACTTTCTTGTAGGCCCCCTTCAGGTTCTGGAAGGCTGCTATAAGGTCTTCCTGAACCCTTCTTTTCTCTGGCAGAACAACCTCAAGCCTTGCAGTTTTTCTTCATAGGAGAGGTGCTCTAGCCCTCAGATCAGCTTTGTGGCCCTCCTCTGGGCTCACTTGAATAGGTCCATGTCCTTCTTATTCTGAGGAATGCAGAGCTACACCCAGTACTCCAGGTACAAGGGCAGAGCAGAGGGGCAGAATCCCCTCCCTCCCCTGCTGCCCACGCTGCTTTGGATGCAGCCCAGGACACGTTTGGCTTTCTGGGCTGGGAGTGCACATGGCTGGGTCATGTCCTTCACATCAGGGCTGCTTTGCCCAGCCTGTATTATGTTTGCAATTGTCCTGATCATGGTGCAGGACCTTTCCCTTGGCTTTCTTGAGCTTCATGAGAGAACATTCTCAGAGACCTGCCTCACAAGCCTATCAGTGTCCCTCTGGATCGCATCCCTTCCCTACTCCATGTCTATTCTACCACACATCTAGTACAACCCCCTTGCAATGAGCAGGGGCAGAATGATATTATATATGAAATTACGTAATTTCTAAATAAAACTCCCCTTATTATTTATCTGCCTTTTACAATTTTTTGCTTTTATAGAAACCAAAAGTTTTCAGAAGCAAGAAAAAGAGAAAAAAGATAAAAGAACACAGTATCAATTCCACTGGATTTTGACTTGCCCTTTTTTACAATTAATAGCCTTTCTAGAAGAAACAGGAGAAGATTATAAATTTATTATTAGTCTAATCCAGAGCGGAGGGAAAATCAGAAAAGCTTATGGTCATGCCAACCAAAAAACCCACTTTCAGGTCTGACTTCAAACTGAAGAAGTACTTTTTATGCAAAAAATCTTTTAAGTTTTAAAATAATTCTGTCATTCCAAAGCAAATGAAAGAGATAACTTCTCAGGGAAAACCCTTCAATTCATTACCTTAAAGGAGGCATATCAGTATATTAGTAATGTGTTATTAAATAACTTAATTTAAGGTTCTCATGTGAAAATCAGTTTGTGGCTAAAGTGAACCCTGTTCCTCAACAGAACATTTATGCAATATATGAGACAAGAAACAGAAAAATTATTCTGACTGTATTGTGGAAGTTACCTGGATGTTCTTACACAGGACTACTTCATGAGCTCAATTTAACTTAAGGCTTATGAACTCCAAGCTTGTGGTAGCAGAAATAGACGGGACACTTTGACACGTAACGTCATTATATTTTGTCTCTGTAGCATGGCTTCAATTCTTGAGCCTTTCCTTCTTTTAATGTGACTGAGAATCTGCCCTGTTTTTTTCTGTCCATTGTTGCTCATTCTGTTGTACACTTCTGAAATGCCATGGAGATATTCTTCCTGAGGCAGGGAGCATAAAAGCTCTAATTTCAACAACAACGTGATGTAACCTGACAATGCGTCATTGAATGTCATCCACTGTAAACCTGAAAAAAGGCAAATAGCTCTAGCTAAGATTGTGTAGTGGCACAACACAGCCCTACTTCACTATCTAGAGAAAAAAAATCACTATCCTCACCTGCAACTAAATGTCACTTGCTATGCTTACTCAGTTACGAACACTCAGTGTCTTGCTGCCATAAAAACAAAAAAGACCTGAAAGTGATAAAGAATGAATAAATTACTGGTGGAAAAATAAGCACATTCTATTAACAAAATACTTCAACTATTATTAAAACTAGCAGAAACAAATACTCCATATTATTTTATTCCGTATGATATGCTTTACTTTCAGGTTAAAATTTTTTTGCAGTTGATTTTACAACCTTTTCCAAGCTAAATATAGCCTTCATGTTTGATAAGAATAAGAACACTTTTTTTTTTTTTTTTGGGCATATCTTTGAAATCTGTCAGAGGGCTTCATTTCAGCTGGAATGAGAAACATCCTGTTCTTATGGACTAAGC
>VWZT01011617.1:40263-56019 GCA_013397055.1 Pachycephala philippinensis
TTTTTAGTAACTGTTGCTTTATTCTTTGCTTTTATATGAAATTAACATTGTGAAAAAGAGATGTTTTATGTAGTAGTTACTCCGATACATTTTAAGCAGCCCAAGACTCTCTGAGAAATCTTGCCATAATAAACAGTTTCTCCTTTGATAAAAGACAAAAGAATATTTTTGCTAATTCTTAGCCAGACTAAATAATTGCCTGAAATATGATGATGATTTTTTTTTTTTTAATATTCTGGATATTGGCACCAAAACTGGTGCCAACGTGAGGAGATTGGTTCCATTTTTATGGTTTCACTTCATTATTATGTCAGAATTATGTTGCTGTGCCCATTTGCTAAAAGAGTAATTTAGATTAAGTTTTACAAAAATATATAGTATAAAATAGGAACATAAGGCTAAATGTTTTGTCATGATTTTCATTTGCAAAATGACATTTTTTCTGAACTGTTCAGTCACATCAGGTAACTGAAGGGTTTTGAAGCTTAGCTTCTACCTAATGAACTTTTACAAACAAGCAAGGAGAACTGCATAATTCTGAACTTAATGCATACCACTGAAATTAAAAGCTTGTACTATGCACATTCTCCTCAGGATGGGGAGTGCACAGTGTCCTTTTCCAAGGAGACACCAACTTCCGTTGCAAGACTGTCTCAGATCTTGGGGTAGTGACCTGGCTGGTGCCACCCAAGCTTCCCATCACACTGGAAGGGAAGTTGCTGCGTGGGCTCTGCTGCAAGTCCTCTTCCCAAACCAGCTACTGACCTGTCTCTACTTTTTTCTTCCCACTCCTTCCCTAATATATCCCTTCCCCTTTTGCAGAGCAGGCATGAACCCATAGGCCCTAAGTTTCAAAACTGTCCCTGTGCTTCCTTGCAGTACCTAAAGCCATGGTGCTCTGTGCTTCAGAAAACAAGGAAAAGATAATTGTCTTTTCTGAGTGCTATTTAATAATTAAATTGGAAAGAAGTATTCATCTTTGTCCTTGGCTGCAAGAAAAAACTAAAAAAGAGGCAAAATGTGAAAAGAACAAAGTTGAAGAGGTAAACTAAAAGTATTAATAAATAGAAGGGAACTATTACATAATTTTGAATGGAAATGCAAAAAATATCATGTATAAAACAAACTAAAATTACCTAAAATTAAAAAAAAAGTCTTTCTCTCCTTATGCTTCCCTCTTCTCTCCAACACTGTGATACCTTCTTTCAGAGTCAAATATCACAAGTATTTATATTTTACAAATATGAGTGAACGCACAATATATAGCAAATCTATACACTCTTCTATAAAAGAACTATTATATACTGCATGCTAGGAGGTAAATGCCTAAGAAAAATAATTAAAAATTAATAAAATATTTGCTGGTAAGCAGATTCAAATCTTTTAGAGCAAAATTATAAAAATAATCACCTTGCATAATTAACTTCTATCTTTTGTTCTTCAGAAGTTTCACAAGCTAATGGAAGCTTCTAAATATTTTCATTCCCTCTATTGTAAGACTAAAAGACTACATAAATCTTAATGATTAGTGGTTTGCTGTAGAAGGAACAGAGAGTGTACGCATATGGCATCCTCAAACAAGTGCTAGCTTTGAGGCACAGGACTTGTGGTCCTTTCATGCAACTATTAATTTCAATTTGAGCAGGACTGCTGCTTCATGACTACAAGAAATATACTCTAAGCTTCATAGTTATAACAGGAGTCATATATAAATGAAAATTTTATCTAAAATAAAGTTAATGAGGACAACTATAATTTTCCTGAAAAATTGATTTTTTTTTAAATTATGAGATATATATATTCACTAACTGTTAGTAGCAATATATATTGGTATAAAACTACCTTATCAAAGTAATGAAATACTAAGATTAAAGCAGTATTTGCTTATGACATACTAGATACAGTTGATTTAGAGCTGAATGCATTTTAATTATATAATATAGAAATATAGCATTATAGTACTGAAATTTACATTTTTTTTTCAAATTCTGTATGACTGAGAAAATTAAAACTATTACATCTCTTCCTGGAATATGTATTTTATTCACATTTGGAGTAGGGCTAAGCTGTGACTATTTTGCATCAATGAGGAAGAAGAAACAGAAAAAAATATCCACTTGTAGCATGTTTTCATTTCAAGAGTGAGTAATTTGATAATAAACAATTCTGAGACAATTAGTTATGAATCACCACCTTCTAGTACACTTCTTCAAGTCTATGTCTATTTTTTATTGTAGAGGAAGCCTAGAAATGTCATCTGTACATGTCAGAAAAAATTTATTTGTGGATTTTAAGTTGTATTTCTTAATTACAGTTCCTCAATTAATTACTGTTCCTCAAGCATTTATATTTAGTAACAATGTGCATACCCTTGTCACCTAATACTTCTAACAAGTCACAACTGCTCTATTTGAGCCCAGTTACTTAGACTCTCTGAGTTAAATAATGATAGTCTGTCCCCCTGAACAGTTAAGTTATAAAAACATGATGAGAGATAAACCAAAACATAGAATCTGAAAAGGCCATGTCAGAAAACATAAAGTCATATAAAGTCACATCTCAGCTACAAATTCAGGTGGGACAAATTTACCGAAATCAAGGCCGCCGTATCATACAGCAAAGTCATTACTGAAAGACTGGTTCAGTTCTACTTGACTGTATTTTCTGTACAGATGGAATTTATAATTTTTTCCCCGAATGAAACATACCTGTGGCTAAGAAAATATCTTAAAGAAGTCTGATTATGGAAAGGGCTTTGGGAATAAAAAAAAAGAGATAGCATGAACCTTTTGCTGTGTAAAAGGAAGTGAAGATTGCTCTTTAGCACACAAAAAAGATCTGACTGTTCTTCCTCACACAAGTTTGACATTGAAGCGATGTCACTGAAGTCTGCTAGAGTCACATCTATGCAGCAATAATTTATACAGTGGAGTGAAAACTCTAGACTCGGTTTTTAAGTACATAAGAGACCTACAGATGATGAGCTAGTATTCTGTTAGTTAGAGAAGGAAAGGCAAATAAGAGAATAGAAATATTAAAAATTATTGCACTGTTACAAGGTATAACTCTATAAATCTTGGTTCATGTGTATTAAAGGATAGGCAGTCTTGGGAATATCTCCCTACCCTATGACTCAGATTCAAAATTGATCATATGCAAGATCTGAAAAAATGTGGTTAACTTTTATTTCTTATTCATTTTCATTTTTTAAGCATTTTCAGTTCCAGAATTTAGCCAAGGACAGCAGGGAAATGCCAGAGTGTGTAAATAGACTCTTCTCTAAGCATCTCCACAGTAAACAACTAGACAGAAAAAAAAACCAAAACACCCAACAAAAAAACCCAATTAAATTGCTCGGCAAAAACCCAATTAAAATGCTTTTGCTTTTGTCTTAGATGATAGCCAGCTTTTACAGATCTGTGTACCTCAGCTGAATCTGTGAGCTTTTGAGAAAATGGGAGATGTGTCCTATCCCAGCTCTGAGAGCTTTTGCTTTATCAACTTAGGTAAAAGTCAGCACAAACATCCTTGATTCCTCCTTTGGAACTCAAGCCTGAGATCACCTATACAGCTTGTGGTCAAAACTAATTGCAAATTAATGACTGAAGCTTCTCTTCTGCCCACTGTTTGAAACACAGCTCACATGTACCATCAGTGCTTTCAAAGACCTTGGAATATCTTGTTGGGATGTAACAAGGACTTCTGAAATCACAGCAAGATAGAGGCTCTGCAACATAATCTGTATTTCAATAAAAGCACACAGACAACTCAAATGCTAGCTGTCTGGATGTCTCTTGTGAGACGGTGGTTTGACAGATTTTGTCAGTGGTGTAAGATTTTGGCATATCTTGAAAGTACAGCCAGCAGCAGCTTGAACACGGCTTATGCTCAATCAGTGGGAGTCTTTCCAAAGCCAATGAACCTAGATCTGGTCCCACTGCAGAGAACAGACCTGCAGTGCTCATTAGGTTGTGGCATCAGTATCTGCTAACAGAAATTAATTATACGCGAAACTAATGCTTAGCCAGAGTGCATCTAGTGCTCAAAAACTCTGAAAATGAAGACTTGACAAATATTAATGTCTACTACACAACAAGATGAGAGGAAAAAAAGAAAACTTCGCAAATGCCATAAAATGTCAGTGGCAATAAGGTTTTTAAACCTCTCTGAAAAAGAGGAAGTGGAATAAGAATTTTGTTCTTCCTATAATAAACTATGATACAGCTAGCATTTCACTGAAGAGGAATGAGTAAATGAAGTTCAGTTTACAGTTATATTAATTTATGTATGCAGTCTTTAATGTATGCTAATATTTTTCCTAATACAAAATATTTTAAAAACCCAGTAATTTCTTCCAAGTATGTCTATTTTACCAATAAACAGTATTTTTAATGCCAGAAACAATGTTGCTAAATTATCATAAATTAGACTTAATTGATACCACTTAATTGTACCACTATCCGATTGTATCATTACTGTATTGTGCTGCTGTGTCTAACCTATTGTTGAGCACCTTTGGAAGTGTATTGGGTCTGGCTGAAGGAGAGTTCATTTCCCCTTAGCAGCCCCCACAGTGCTGTGCTTTGCATTGGCAGCAGGAAGGGTGTTGATAACACACCAGGGCTTTGGCTACTGCTGAGCAGCGCTGTCCCTCTGACATCCCCTCCACATCGAGGGGCTGGGAGGGAACAAGATCCTGGGAGGGGACACAACCAGGCCAGCTGACCCAAATTAACCAAAGGGATATTCCACGCCATGTGGCATCAGCTCAGGTATGAAAGGTAAGGGAGGGAGGAGGAACAGGGGGACATTTGTTGTTCTACAATGTTTTCCTTCCAGAGCAACTGCCATGTGTGCTGAAGCCCTGCTTCCCAGGAAGTGTCTGAACATCGTTCGCTGATGGGAAGTACAGACTGACTTTTCCTTTTGCTTATGCGAGCACAAACTCTTGCTTTTCCTGTTTTTGCTTTAGTAAACTGCCCTCTCTCAACCTACTAGTTGTTTTCCATCTAATTTCTCTCTCCCCTGTCCTGTTGGGAAGGGGAGTGATAGAGCACTTGGCACCTGGCGCTCAGCCAAGGTCAAACCACTACAGTAAGTAATGATGAAATGTGTGTAGATATTAATATTTACAAAAAACACAGACATTATTTTCAGATATTAGGAAATGTCAGTAATACTTCGGGAGAAGATGATCTGAATCCCTTCTAAGAGGCTAAACTCACAACTTCATTTTTGCAAGAGGTGAAAGAAGCAGAATTAAATGATCAGACCAACTGCACAGTGTGCAGTTTGCTCACTCCAATGAAGCTGTCTTTTCAAAGAAATAATGTGTTATGTCTTAAAATATATTGATGTGTGCATAATTCAAACTGCTTCTCTTCATGCTCCGTGGAGGAAGAGATCACACATTCTTTTGGCATTGTTTTATCATAACAGATATCATTATATTTCTATAACGTCCAGTTGGCTTTTCTTTCCCAGTTTTTAACAGGATGTCGCTCTTTAATGAAAGCTAGTTTTACCATTATGCTGGTTTTACCACCAGCCAGAAAATAAACTCCAAATAAGCCACGCCCCTTCACCCGCCCTTCCCTCTAAGGGAAGGACAAAAGCAGAATATATGGGTTGAGATAACAATTTACTGAAAGCACAAAGCAGTGGAATAATACCCACACAATAACAACAGCAGTATTAATAGCAAAAAATATACAAAAAGAGAAGGTGCTTTATGCACTAAAAGGTGTTTCCTACTGGGAACACAAACCCAAGATGGCGGACACTGCTGTGGGTTGTGTCTGTGTGCCTTCCCCACATGAAGGCAATATGGCGACCGTTCCTGTGTGCTGCCCACCTGAGCATTGGGAACCAGGCCCAGATGGCAGGGGGGCTCCCACAGCTAGCGTTTCCCATCCCCCAGCCTGAAACAGCAACAAACAACAGCAAACAACTCCCCAAAAGCTAAGTCATCGCAGTCAGGTCGCACTGCTGTTCTGTTGAGCACAGTTCCGTGCAGGTGCCTGCAGGTACACCTGTTTTTACTACTCTGCTGCACTGGAGGGCAATCCCATGGGTGGCTGCCCCTTTATACAAACATTCTGATGCATTCCTCTTGGCTTGGTTTTTCTGGGCTCATCTGGGCTCCCTTCCCTTGGTTCGACCATCTCAGCTGGGCTGGGGTCCCTGCCCTTCACTCCTTTCCCTGTGGCAGGCTCCATGCCAGTGCTGTCACTTCAGCACTAGCATGAATTCCCGTTTTTTCTGCTTTCCTTTCAGCAACACGTCCTGTAGACATGCTCTGGAGAAAATGGGAGGGGGACCAGCAGTGGGGGCCAGTTCTTAAAGGGTCTGGTGTCAACACTTTCCTGCTGGAGAGGGGGAGGCAAAATGATGCACTTTTGGTGGGGAACTCAGTTTTCTTCCTTAAACCAGGCCCCCCGGCACTGATGTGCCTGGTATAGAACAACCTGGCCTTGCCCACGCTGCACTAGGTGCCACCCTGTCCCTGCCACCGGGACAGGCATCAATTCTGACCTGCTTGAGATAGAACCTTTTAAAAGTCCTCAACCATACATCACTTTGTTCATTCTCATCACTTAAATTACAGATTTTTTTTAAAAACTCTATTTATCCTACTTTTACTGAACTAATGGTAGTAATAAGGCAACCACTAAATGCAGATCAAGATTTTGCAATTGCTGAGAGTCTGTGGACTCATTAAAACAGTCACTAAAAGGATCAAATAGTGACAAATATCATAAAACAAAACAGGTAGCATGACAACAAAAGTTTTTAGTAGATGGTGTACATCACAACTTCTATTTGTGATACTCTTAGAGTTTGTAATTACATACTCTTAGAGAGATGAGTCAGACAAATGGAACCAAACCTATTGCTAAATCCTCTCCTGGAAGAGTCATCTTCCTCTCACCATGCTTCAGATTTCACACTGGAAACAGAACTCAAACAATAGTGAGGTGTTTCAAAAGATAACCTCTTATCTGATTAAGTGCCCTCATGTATCAGATCTGTCACATCTGGTATAGCCTTAAATCTGCTACCATCACCCATCAGTTCTGTAACTTGAGGACAAGTGTTGCCAGATAAAAGAAGAAAGCGAAACAGGGTGCTCTACCGAAAGGCTCTGTTCCAACACTCCTGCTTAATTCCCTCCCCCCACACACAGACACATACACTTCTAATTAAATCTCTAGTGCCTCAGGATTCAATGATTAGTGAAAATGTATGCATGAAGGCATATTTGTGGCTTTGACCTTTCTTTAAATTTTGTGTTCTGTATAAGAGGAAACAAAACCACACACAAAAATGACTCAAACTTTAGACAAACCAATATAACAGAGCATTTTCCAAATTCTCTTTTCCATTGGAAAGATCATTACAAAGACTTCAGAGACAAAGTTAAACCTGTTTTCCTAAAAGAAATAAAAGAATGGGCTAGAAAGCTTAGTGTAGATACACAGAAAGACATATGTCCCTTTAGAGGAAAAAAGAACAGCAATCTTTTTCGTTGCTGTAAAAACCTGTTTAATTTAGATGGTCGTTAAACCAGTAAATCACCAAGTTCTGAACATATTCTCTGACAGTTACCTTTGAATGTAGCCAAATGCTTGATCGTCTACTTTAGGAGTGAAGTGTGGGTCCAATTCCACTTGTGGGACCCCAAGTGTCTCAGTACGTGTGACCTACAGCAGTACACCATCATTTCCATGCATCACCCACTCCTGCTATGCTATATAACCACTGTATTCTTGTCTGAGCTCAACACTTTAGTATTCACTAAATTCATTTGCTGTACTCTTTCTAAATTCCTATCAGAAACACAGGATCTGTCTTTATTAAAAGTTACAGTGAGATGAGTAAATGAACTAATTTCCACTTAGGGGTTTTGTGTTCATGCGTGATTAATCATATACAAAATAAATGTGGAAATATAGGAGTTTCCACTCTTGAATGCACACTCTTCGCTATAGACTTTGCTTATTATACTTTCTCAGGGCAGGAATACTTTATTAAAATATGTATGGTACAGAGAACCCCAGTTCTCAGGGGCATATATTATGCCCATATTTTTAAAACTGTTCATGAAAACATATTTGCATAAAAATTAAGTTAGCACATTATGCAACCTTAATTGCACTTGCACTCAAGCTAATTCTAACTGTATGTTCATAAACATCACATTTAAAACTTTTATAATCATTGCATTAATCTCTCATCTACTTAGACGCAATAATAATAATGCTATGCAATACTTAAGTAAATAATTCAACATGAAATGCTTGACAGTCTTTGGATTTAATTAAAATAATACAAAAGAAGAAGGTAAAATGACAAAACAAAGTATAATTTTAATTTTGCCTTTATACCAAAATGACCTTCAGCATAGTATCTACTGATGAATAGCTGTTATATAAGAACTAAAGGGAAATGCATAAATACCATGTGCATTTCCATGTCACTAAGCAGCCCTCTGAGCTGCTCTTTCTTCCACTTCACCTTTGCCTCTTTGCTGCTAGATCGTGTTCAGACACAATATGTGAAAATGAAGGAAAGGAAAAATGAAAGGAAAAAGATGCAGCATGAAACATAGAAACAGGATTTAACTGGAGAAGGAAATGGTAGCATATGTAACCAGCAGGAGGAGCTGAGCCAGTCCCTAAGAGAAGTCTGGCACGCTGTCAATACACAGAAGCAGTGCAACAAGGAATAATTCAATCTGAACACCTTTGGTGTCCTTCCTTTCCAGTAACTGCTCAGCCTGCACACCTAAGTTTTGACAGCAGAAAGGGTTTTAAGGAAAGCAGTGGACGCTTCTGTCAGATCATGGTCACTGTTCTGCCTGTTCCTGTCTGAAGCCAAACTGTATATGAAAGAATGACCAGCCATGCCCAAGCACGTCCCATTAAGCATATCCCATTAAGGATACAAAACGAATGGGAAAGAAAGGTTACATCACACACCACTAACTAGTATGGTGGTTACAACTGAATTAGATTTCCAGCAGGACAGAAAGCAAAGCGAACAGAGATGACACATGTATGTATACTATAAATAGCTTATTACTGATGAAGTGATTTGTTGTGACTGGCTCACTTGACATCAAGCATGGCACATTATCTTGGCAAATATCTCATTCGTTTTTGCAGGAGAAGCCTGGACCGTCAAGAGAAAGGGAATACTTCTACTCTTGAAACATTGTATACAGGGTAAAGCAGAAGAAAATAAAAACCCTGCAGACACCACATATTTTCTTAGATTAATTTTATTTCTTATCACAGCATTTCCTTCTGTAAAATATGCAAGTTAATTAAATTAATAGAATAAAATTAAAATAAGAAANTAAAATTAAAATAAGAAATGAAATTCAATTAATTAAAGTAATTCCACTTTTAAAAAGCCACACAAAACTGTGAAAGATGTAAATGCTCCTCCAGCCCTCTCCTTTCGTTCCCTGATTTCTACTGCATTCCATTAAACCCTTTAACTTGCAATGCTAAATCACACTCCTGTATATGTATCTCTGTCTCAGAATAATTGAACTGTACTTCAACCCAGAATTACCAATAATTCAGCAAATTGCACAAAAGAAATATGTACTAATATGACACCATATGTGCTTTAGCTTAATGCAGTCTTTCACAGCATCCAGTCAATTCCTGTATGATCTCAAAGCACAAGGTTCCACTATTTTGAGGCCCATTTTTAAGTCAGAAAAATGTGTAGAAGAGAGTCTGGACACCTGTATCTGAACTTACAGTTCTCCATCTTGGCATTGGGTAGATGGAAACTGTCCTGTCACATGTAGCAACTCCTTGAATAATGTCTCTATTTGCTAAGGACTTTATCCTTTAGTAGGAACATGTTGTGGTAAGAGATGTCAACAGAAACTTTTGTTCCTTAGTGCTTTCCAGATTTGTCTGGGGACTGACAGGTTTTCTCCTTCATGATATTATTTATATTTTATCACATTTCTAATAAAACCTGATTTCATTTGGAATAGAAACAGGCATTTCAAACTTATTCACAGGGAAAGTCTGAAAAAAGTAACTGTGTCAGCTAAAACATTCTGATAAAATTTGACTTGACACTGCTTCACCCTGTTGGATTTTTCCACCTTCTTAAGTACTATTATGGTAACATTGAAGAATTATTCCTTCATAAAGCCTTTACATATCAGCAGCAGTTGGTTGAAAGATAAATCCACTGAAGCTTCTTAGTCTGAGCTCCAGTATTCTTCTGTCTACAGACTCAGTTCTTCTATTACCCATTGGAATGTATATCCTTTCACAGGAGATTCTGAAAGAAGCCATGGACTCCATAGCAGAGCGCTTATGGAAAGAAATAGGAGTGGATGACCAACTGGAAAAAAAAGTGTTTGTCATAGCAAGTGTGAATGCTGAACAGAGGGAGGAACTAACTTAACTGGGAAAAGTTAAATGCAGAATTTTAAGTTTAAAATAAGTTTTCCAAAAGAAGATGTCCACATCATTTAATGTTTGAAAAGACTTCTTGATCTCAAGCTTAAGTTACATCAAAACTCTGAAAGTATAAGGAGAACACCCAGGTGTTTTTCCATGGTTATTTAACATACGTGCTTTGGGCAAACAGTAGCAGAGATGACATGATGCACTGACCTTAGCATAAACCAGTAACCATACACTTATCCAAGATGGGTTTCATGGTTGCTCAGCCATGGTGATTCTAGTGAAGTCTTTCACCACTATGCTGCCCAAACTAGTTAATTTCTTTAAAAATGTACACCTGTCTGTTACAGCCATAATTTCAGTAGCATAGACATGTTCTGTAATCAAATATGCCTCTTTTAAATTTTTTTTTTACTAAGCCGGTAATGAAATACAATTATTTACCCTTATATTATTTTTATGCCAGATGTACCTATATGCAGTTCACCAATCCTTTGTGCATCCATGGGAAAAGGTGGATCTTTCTGTTGAAGGAGCTCTAAACATCTTCATTAAAAATGAAGATCAATTAAAAATATAAAAGTTGCCAAAAGCTTTCTGTATTTTAAAAATTAAACTTTAATTAAATTCTAATATAATTGAATTAACAGAATTTAATTAAAATTTATACACATTTAAAATTTTACAGTGAAAACTGCTTTAGACATGGAGACACTGAATGCTCTATTTTTAGGGTTTTTTTTTAAGTAAGTAACTTTTACAGACATGATGCTAAGACCGTGTTAAATTTATTGAAAATATATTACAGGTATACATTAGGAAATAGGCATTTAACAGAAACTGATCAGCCTAGGTTGAAATATCTGTAGTATTAAAGCAAAATTTTGGTTCAGATGGTTTCCTGTTCACTACTCATCCACATGCAAGCTGTTTAAACAAGTAGGTCTCTTGAGAGAGTTTGATGCTTCTCACTTGTAGAACATATTTATTTAGAAAAAAGAAGAGACTAATTCTTCTCTTGAATCTCTAAGTTTCCCTATTAGTCTGAAAGGAACCTTTGAAAGCCCAGCTAGGTCTGACATATGGTTACAGTCCATAGCAACTTCATTTTTTGCATTTCAATCACACCTCCCAACCTGTGTGGCATGCTGGCCCCTAACCTGCAGGCTTAGCATCCCCCTTTGTAGCCCTGTTTTGCTGTCTGTCCATGATGAGGTTTGTTTAGAAACTTGCCAGATGCTGTGTATTTGTAGTAAAATCCAGTTAGTTCACAATTGAAAGAGGTGAAAGGAAGAAGAATATTCTTTACCAAAGGCAGCTGAAGGAGAACATCCTAGAGACTACCAGGATGACTCTGAGAGACAAAGATGGAAGTGGCATTTAGTAAAGTGTTGTAACTAAAGTGTCAATTTTGATGCGAGAAACTGGTCAGATTGCACTGCATTTTTATAGTTGCTTCTATTTATGCAGAGAAAGTAATGGCTTCCTGAGACCTCATAGGACTGAATGACATAGGACTTAGTCCCAAGGTTAGGCTGTTGTCTCTGGAGTTGTTATTTGGGGTGGACTATGCAGCAGCATCCTGAAAACACAATTTTGAAAAACATTCTTTCCTTTTGTTAGCATAAGCAGAAGTACAGGCTTCCTAACCTGACCCCTCAGAAAAACATTTCAACGGACTCAGCCAGTAACAAAGTCAAAAACCTTTAGTGGTGCTAAATTTCTAACACAGAAGCTGAACCAGTTAGCTGAATATTGCCTCTGAGCTGAGGACAGCTTTTTAGAAGTACCTTCACCTTCTGTTTGTCTCTCTCTCTGAAGACATCACCAAAATCTTATACACTATGACACAGGAGGTAGAAATGTAAGCTCTTCTTTGCAATATGTAGCCACTACTTTGTAAATGGTTCAGTCTCTTATTTGAAAGAGAAAGGCCTTTTTGCCATCTCTTGCATTGTCTACTAGTTAGCCCTTCGTATAGCACACGGTCAGCTTCTTGAGGTTTCATATGCAAGTCAGTTTAAGCTCCCTCCATTGGCTGGGTTCCTCTGAGTGAGCCTTAAGTAACTGGATGCTATAGGGAATTCATTCTATTTGTCATTAAGTTAAAAAGAGGAAGTATTCCTTAGAAACATAGGCAAGGATATTATAACTTGTAGAAAATAAAGCTAAGAAAAATATAAAGAAACCATTAACATAACAAGATATAATGTTAAACCAAGTGCAACAAAAAAGCACCATCAGTTCAGATTTAAGAAATTTTTAAATCTAGGAATTGACATTTCATGTGTGAATTCTTCATGCATACACTGCTCAGCAAAATTGCTTTTGACACTGCATTAACCCCCGTAGTCCTTGCATTAATAAATGAGTACATAAGGAGTACGTTCCTTATTGTCCGTATAATCCTTATTCCTGTAGAAGAGAGTAAGCAAGAAATACTGTGTTTTGGCTAGGGGCTACCAAATTTTCTGGGATCGCTCAGCACTCAGAGCAAGGAACTGAACCTCTTTGAGCTCTTTACCATCAGCCTAACTTTCAGACCGCAAAACCATAAAAACAACCAGTGCACTGAAATGTATTATTTGGGTAACAGAAACCAGAGCAAAAAGCATGAATTTCACTGGAAAAAACCTCCACCCAAACAAATATCTAGTCATGTGACTTTTATCTCAGTCTGACAATACAACACAATCAGCTTGCCTTCATCTTTTTCAAACTTTCATCTTTTTCTTTTTTTCCTCATCCCTTTATAAGACTGTACTACTAGAAAATATGATTATGTTTTTAAAGAGATGCATTCTGAAATTTATGCTTAGGGAGAAAACAGGAAAAGATGCATCTTATGTTTGTGTTTGTGTGACACGAATAGAAATATTTTTCTTTAATTATATAATTTGAAATCACATCTGTTAAGAATCACTCACACATCATTAATTTTTTGAAAGTACAAGAAGAGCTTTGCTAAAGTATGAAAAAAATGAACTACTACACAAATTATCTTCTAAGTAATACACAATAATTACAACAATACACAAGAAAAATTACTTTGTTGGAATAGGGCACAAACAAGATTACATTTGCGGAAGCACTAAATGGCATGGGCAATCTACTTCTCGTATCCACGTACTCTGTTTATATTCTGCTGTTTTCAAGCACAACATACTTCTGTCACTTGAAAATCTCATAGGTCTTGCTGCTTAGAAATTAACAAGAGCTGCTCTCAGCTGCTTGAATGCAAATGAAAGAGACGTTAGACAAGATACTTAAATAACAAGAGCACAGGCTGGAAATTAGGTCTACCTTTTTTTTGAGTCAGTCGCTCATTACTAGGCAAGATAATTATGTTCACTCCTGGTTTTGTTTCCTGACTACAGGCTATTTGGCAGTTATATGCAAAATGGAAGGGCTATGAACACAAGAGCCACCTCTAACTTGTTGATACACCTACTCACCCCTCAAGAGGAAGGCAATGCTTAAGTGCCTCAGACTGAAGGATTGGCTGGCCACAGGACTCCCACACTCTGGGTAAGCCTTCTAGTTACTGAATTTTTGAAGAAAAAAGGAAAACAGACATGGAAATATTGTGCTTTTTTTGTGTCTGCTCATCTGTTGTTCCAGAAAAATAACTTTTGATTTGATAATATTTAAACACCCAACACCAAGACAGATGCTTGGACATTTGGAAGTATTGGGATTGGGATGCTCAGTGCACTCTCAGAAACAGAAGTACGTGGTAAATAACAGAGCAAGATGCTTTAAACCCTAGGAGACTGAAGATCCTTTTCTAACCGTGCCCAGAACGTACCACATGTGTTTCCACATTCCTTATTCTGTAGTGTTTTTAACGCTAGGAAGAGTAAAGCAGTCATGGCAGAGGCACCTAGAGAAGAGGACAATGACAGTCTATCTTTTTAAGGCCTATAGTTTTAGTGGTCTTATTTTGATGTCCTTGTATAGTAAGTGAATTCTCAAGAGTGATTCAGGTTGTCCAAGTTAGCTGTTTACAGCAAGATATTGTGAATATCCTCTCTAGAGTGAGAAGCAGACAGGAATTATGTGTCTAACTATTTATAAATCTTCAGCTACCATTGCAATACAATAAGATGTCAAAATCATATATTTATTTCCTTTACCTTTCTATTGGGAAGGGGGAAAGGGCAAATAATTGCATTTGCTTCTATTATCAAACTGATAATATAGAAGGACCTAAAAAATTGAACCCTTGTTACAACTGCTTCTCTTCAGATACTTGTTGATACGGTCTATTAAAACAGAGTTATTTCTCACTCAGCTGCTCCTAGGATATTTCATGGTTGAAATGAAGAACAGATTTCTGTAGAAAATTGCGAGACTACTTTCATGGTACCTGAAGAAAAGTTGAAGTGATTTGAACTCCAAAACATAACTGAAGGATTTACTTTATGAACAATGAATTGGGGGTCCTTCAACGGCCAAGGGAAAATTATCTGTCAATACCAGGGATTTTTACATCATTGGGAGCTACTATCATTTTTTTCAGAAAGCACTCCACACATAATGGAATAGTGTATTGCATAATATTTATCATCTTTACTAAAGTAATTTTTCTCTTTTTTTTAACAGTGGTTAGGGAAAAAAACCAAGCACCAGAACTGAACAACATTCAAGAACCATATTTTCATTTATGAATGATGCAGAATAGATGTTTGTACAAAAAGGGAAATATATCCAAATCATGCCTTTATTTATCTCAACAGAACTTTTGCTTATGTCTGGTACAAAAAGGTGAATTTACTATTTCTATATAAATTATAATGATCATCTTCTAGTAAAGTTCATGCACAAGTTCAGTACAAGTAGAAAGCTAGTATGGATCTAGTAATTTAAGTCAAAATTTAATACTCAGTCAACTAGGATGCAGTTTGACATTTAAATAGCTGACCTAATTTTTAAATGAGCTGCATGCATGCAATATCCATAAAGGTTAATGTTTTTATAAATAAAGCTCCGGTAAAGAATTTTTATTATCATTAAGCATGCATAAATTCTTTATAAAATTAATTCAGAACACTAAAGTAAGCATAAAATTATTATGGCCTGAAAAAAAAAAAATCAGTTTCAGAAAAATGAGCAGCTCTGGAACATGACATCAGGCCAACTGTGGGAGAAGACTTGAGCCAATAAGGAGAAAAACTGGTGTCTAGGTCCTCTTAGTTGTCAAAAGTTGCATGAAAGATTGAAATTCAGATTGCCCCTTGCATCTTTTTTGATTCATCATGCATCATCCAGGCTGGTTTTAGCTTAATAAAACTGTTGAAAGATACCTTTT